>QFDD01005616.1:0-16860 GCA_006871305.1 Vachellia collinsii | reverse complement strand
CCCCCCCCCCCCCTCCCTCCCTCCCTCCTATCTATCTGTTTTCCTTTCAATTAAAAAGTATGATCGGTTGATGTCTGCGTTTCTGGGAATCAATCTCTAACCGCAAATGATTGGAACAAATATGAAAAGGCATGCTTCCTCAGGATCAACTTTAGCCTTTTAATTATGAGTAAATATTGTCTAGCTAGCTAGCTAGCTGCTGCAAGATGGCATTTTAATGTTTATTTGAGTGGCCTTGTTCATGAAACACGCACGTTATTGTGGTATTATTACTGTTATTATATTTAATATTTTGGGTATAAAGTGGAGGAAGGTAATTGCAATTAGGGATATATAATAACATGATGTTAAACCCTCTGGCATAATTCGAGGGAGAAGAAGGATGGAACAAATCTAATCCAGAATCAGTTTGTACAATTTATGTGTATTCATATCACAAAAAATAGAGCCGCGTAATAGAAAGACTATGTATAGCATTGTCGTGATTTGTGAATGAGAATATTTGATATTGATCTTGGTAGGTCCATTACTAAAACTAGGCTTTAAAATTTAGGTCCAATGCATATTCCCACAATTTGGGAATAAATAAAGGACTAAAATCTCCCCCTCCCTCTTCAGTTTTTCCCCTTAAGAGCTGTACATAAATTTTTTATCTGCACGTCTTGTCTTCGCCACAACACGGTGCTTGAAGTGCAAATTAAGAGCTGATTATTATTTTCTTTTAATTTCTTGATTGACCAAGGCAAGTTTGGATTACAATCAAGTTTCATACAAATACTACATTTGTTAGAACTTCTGACAACTTGAGGCATAAATATGTTCTTAATTAAAACTCTATGTTATCATTTTGGAAAACTTGGGTCATTATTCTGATCGATCTAAAGGAGTACGCAGACTCTAAAAAGTTCAAATGAAAGGAATTATATCTATAAAAGAAAGATTCGTTAGGAAGACCCTAATAAAGAATGGAATTGAAATGGATGCCTCTGGAGTAGCTATCTCCAGAACCATTTATATACTCTGAGTCTAATTTTGCATGCATGGCATCAGACAGCTAATTGACAACAAAATAAATAGCAGTTGCTATTTTCACTCTAGCGGCAAACACGAGGGAGCTATGTAACAGCACAGCTAGTTAGAAGTTTAGAAGCCACACCTGGTTGACGTCAACTAAAGTTGCAGAATTTTGGCCCCTCTAATTCCAATATATATATATATATATAGGATTTTATGTGGTTGTGGATGGAGGTGAAGCGTAAAATATCTAGGCTATGCAGATGATTAGAGAAGTGGTGAGGTTGAGGAGACCCTTGAGTGAGTTATCTTAACTCAAATGGCCCATTAGGGCTGATTGGGAACATAAGCACATGCAATTTCCTTAAGTTTTAGCTAACCATCACTTTAATTATATGTCTTTTGTCTTGTCAAAGCAACGGGTGATGATGATGATGACACACCCACACACACACACAGAGGACGCTTTCCATATCCCGAAGATTAACAGACTCCTAATCATTATCCCATTAATTTTACTGCTGCTTCGCCTTTAATCGCCCGACCCGCTTCTTTAATCAAAGTTCAAAGCATGTAAGTGCAATTAGGGAGAGATGTTGATGGCATTTGAATTAATTAATTAATTAAAGCATCAATTATGAAAAGCACGTGATTTGTCCGGTTCAAACATTCCGCAGGCATGAATAATTACATGTTTTGCAGTGGTCAACTTTATCACTTTCAAATTTGGGAGACAACTGTTTGGGATTCTAAGCCCCGAGAGCTGGGTCTTCTCCATCAATTTGGCTGTACCTCATTGGCTAAAGCACAACCCTCTCTATACTTTCCATTGCAACCACGGGTCTTATCACATATGTAAATTCAATTATTTCTTGGTTTCATTATTGTACAATAAATCAAAAGGATATTCATAAATAATATTTTTTTTTAATTTTGTTTGATTATTGGCGTGCATCTTTTCCGTCTTCAAGCACACTCGAAAGCGAAGCAAAACAGAAGCCAGGTGTTGGGCCAAACATGGGTCTCGAGTAGGGGGTATTTACCTGTCTCCTTTGATCAGCCCATTAGTATTTTGGGCCCTCTTATCTGTTTCAATATAGGCTAAACTGTGACTGTGTCGGCCTCGCGTATCCAAATCGTTCCAAGCCTTCTTAAATGCTTTGGGCCTTGTGTAAGCTTTCAGCCCATCTTTCCTTTGGGGGACCACTGTAAGGGCCTTGTGAATCCAAACTCGATCCTAATGCCTCTGGAAATTGTAACAAAAATGCCTCTGAAAGGTCTGGGCCTTTTGGATCTATCTGGGCCCTGATCAAGGCCTCTTGAGCCCAAATGCTTAAGTCCTGTATTGTCAGATGTATTACTTTATCTCCTTGGATCAGCCCAAATGCTTAAGTCCTGTATTGTCAGATGTATTACTTTATCTCCTTGGATCAGCCCATTTTACTTTTGAGGGGCCACTGTGTCGGCCTTACGCATCCAAATTCGATCCAAAAGCCTCAGGAAAAGCTATGAGCGTTACGTGTCTACCTGGGCCCCGATCATGGCCTCCAAATGCTTGAGTCCATATTTGGGCTTATTGGGTAAGACTGATTGGATTAGCCCTTGTTTTCCGAACAACTGTGTGGGCCTTACGTATTCAAATCCGATCCAAATTCCTCCAGAAAATCTCTGGGCCTATGTACCTACCTGGGCTCGATTCAAGTCCATATTTGCGTTTGTCGGAGCACTATGTGAGCCTTACGTATCCAAATTTGATCCAAATGCCTCTAGATAAGCTCTGGGCCTAATGGGTCCACCAGGACTCCGATCAAGGTCTCTGGTCCATGATTTGGAATGAATCAAGATTTAATGATTAGAGCCCGTAAATTCGGCCCAATCAGGGAACTGAAAGCTTTCCTCGTAATTATTACACCTCACCAACCAATACTGGCGCCAAAAAGATAAAGGGTACCCACACAGCTTTATTCTTTGATGGAGATTTGTAACCATTTTTTTTTTAAAAAAATTGTCCTCGCTCCCGATTCATTATTTTTTTCACCTTTTTGCCAACACTCACGGATCATTCTCGGTTGCAAACAGCAATTTATATGTACAGTAAACAATCTGAACATTGTTTTACGGTTTTAGCCTCAATGCTGACATGATGCTAAGAAAAATACTTGACATTCAGCTCTGATCATGATAATAGATGGTATTTTAAAAAAAATTATTTAATATTTATTGTAAATAACTAACATAATTAATTTTTTTAATTTGTTGAAATTATTTATCTCATGAGTAATAAATTAAATGAATTAGGATGTAATTTTCTTGACACCTACCGTATAAAAAACGGAAAACCAACTGGCGCTAATATAATACGAACAGTCTAGCGCTATTTAGTATAGTATTTAATTTCAGTAACATTTTCTTTAGAGGAAAAGGCATCAATGCTTTGAAATGACTTGACGCTATACCATCATCGTCATCGTCATCAAACGGACACATCTTAATGGAAGTTTGAATGTCTGAGTAAATAGAAAGACGCAAACGTGGAACAAACACGACCAAATGGGCGGATTAAATGAATAATGGCGTCGCTTCAAGAAATGACGCTCATTTTCTTTAACATTCTATGCTCGTTTGACTAGTTCGTCCACAGAGGTTATCTCTTCGACCTTTCTGATAGGTTCTAATAATACATGATGTCACCAGTGAACGCCATTGTAATTTAATTATGCTCATTTTTGGACTCGTTGATGGCAACAACTAATAATGATGCAATGCAGGGAATAACTATTATTTTTTTCAAAAAATTACAACAAGTAAAAACAACATGAATAATTAAAATCAGTATAATCTATTACATGTACAGAATAATGATTTAATGGGATCCTATAAATTAGTAGGTAAGTTGGATATTAAGAATGATGAGGGGCCAAATATCTGGACCTTTTAATAAGGAGAGAGTCTATGGATGCTTATCTGGTCCCCAACTTCTCCAATAAAGCTCGTCACTTTGCCCCAACCAAATCGTCGTCTTTTCAAATTTAATTCAATAATTAATTCATTTTAAGGAGAAAAACTTTGTTGGCAGATTGATCCTTCTAAATCATTGACACCATACTAGCTCATGTGGTACAGTCTGTCAGACAACCATGTTTCTGCTTTTTTCCTCTTAACACAAGTTGTTCTTCTTCCTAAAGTTGTGCTGCCTTTCCTCCCTTTTACCCCCTTGTGTTGTTGCCAACCTTGTTATTCCTTTCTTTCACTCTCCTTTTCTTCCCAAATCCCAACTTCTCTCTGCATCTCACACCCTCAATTTGCTTCTGAATTTCTTCACCATGGCTACTCAAGCTGTTGCTGCTGCTGATCATACTTCTGCTGCTACTGATCAGGTCTCATGTTCTCTCCCTTTTCAAGTTTATAGCTCATCATATGATCCTCAACTTTCGGCATAAACCCGCTTTGATCAATATTTCACTTTCTTTTTTTTTTTTTATACTGCACTTAGTTGGTAAACTATAAACTAATTTTGTTGATAGCTCTCCTTTTTTAAGCTAAGGCTAAGATCGACCCAATGTATAGTTTTCTGTTTTTTGAGAGAAAGGGTGAGGCTGCTTGAGGTAAATAGTTTTGGATGACCCTTTTCGATAAGGTGATAGCAGCCAAAAATATCCATTTCGCTGTTGAAGATGAGTCTGAAAGATTCCAGCAACAAGTATATGTTCTTACTTGTGAGTGAGAGAATAATAAGATTTGTCCTATAGATATGGATTAGGTGCAGAATAGATGTGGGGTTAAGTTGGAATAAAGCAGTAACTAAAGGAAAAGCCAGCAAAGAAAATTCTAGGAGGCTTTCACTGCTGTCCTTCCCCTCCACAGATTCTTCCAGCACAAGAGTATCAGACTAGTTGGCATATTATCAGTCAGTATGAAATATTTCCGATCGTTTTTAATTTGTTTTTTGGTAACAGATAATATTTGTAAAAACTCATAGAATGATGTATACTTGTATAGATTAAAGAACAACAATAGAATTCTAGCGATTTCATTTTCAGAAACCATCTAGAGAGGTAGTCCAATTATGGAAAGGGAGAAGACGACAAATTCTGATTTGTCCACTAGCATCATACTTGTTACATATTCTATAAATTTCAACCTTTACAGTGTTAGTAATGTACATGTTCAAGTGTGTGTTCTGGTTTAATGATAATTGGTTTTCCATGCTTGTTACAGCAAGTTGAGAAGAAGGAGAATGAAGAAGGCATTGGTGAGAAGGCGGTTTCTTTGATTAATGAAAATGAAGACAAGCTTGCTAAGGCTAGAGATGAAGCTCCTCCTTTGTCCAAGATAGAAGAAGAAGAAGAAGCTGAGAGAGAAGAGAAGAAGGCTGATGGTGAAGGATCTTTAGAGCAATTTGTTGCAGACAATCTGAAGAAGAGAAACGAGGAACTTCCAACTCAATCACAGCCTACAACAATAATCGAACCAGCAATAGATTCTGCAACAGAGCCTATTGTGCATAAAGAAACAGAGAAAGAAAAGCAAGTTAAGGAAGAAGACATTCCTGAGGCGTCAGATAATGTGAAGCAAGACGAACAAAAGCTTGTGTTTGATTCAGAGCCCGTTAGTGTCAAGGAACCAGAAGCAGATCCTGCCGCTGGCAACCCCGAAGTGTCTCAGCCCACAGAAGTTACGGAGAAGGAAACACCACAGAAGACTGAAACAGAGGAAGATGAGCAAATAAATGAAGTGGCAGCTGAAACCATAGAGAAATCAAGTAACCACGCTGAAGTTAGTCTTCCAAATGTATCAGAATCAGAGGAAGTGAAAGAGAATGAGAATTCAAAAATAAGTTCTGTCACACCAGCGCTGGAAAAATCTGAAGAAGCAGAGAAAGAAGAGGAGAAGGAGGAGGTGAAGCAGCAAACGACAGTTTCAATTCCTGAAGCTTCAGTTGAAACCATCGAAAAGACCAGTGACGCAACTGAGGAAAAAGCAAGAGAAGTAGAAAATTCCTACGGAGAAGCAATGAAAGAGGTTAGCAACCACGAAGCAGGGCCTACAGAACCAGAGAAGCCAGAACCCGTGGTTACTGAAATTGAGGAGATTAGCAACCCCGAAGAAGGGCCTACAGAACGGGAGAAGCCAGAATCTGTGGTTACTGAAGTTGAGGATCACCCAAGTGAACCGGACAGGCAGTCTACGGAGAAAGAACAGGAGGGGCAATCCCAGACAGCTATCCATGAAAACGTAGAGAAAGAAGATACGGTTAAGGTTGAACCCCCTAAAGAGTCCGAGACTGTGGAAACAGGGAAACCGGAACTTGGGTCTCTCCAGGTGGAGGAAAAGCCAAAAGAACTGTCAGAAGTTGAGGAAAAAGACAAGGATGTGAAAACTGAACAAGAGCTTGTGTCTGATGCAGTGGCTCAAAAGCCAAGAGAAGAGGACAAGAGTAAGGACGTGGTGACTGAGAAAGAACTTGCGGGTATGTCTGCGGCAACTAAAGAGACATCAGAGTATACAGTAAAGGAACAGAAAATTGAAAAAGAGGAGGAAACGAATGTCACCAGCAACACTGCACAAGTTACACCAAAGGAGGAAGCTGAAGAGGCATCTGCAAATATGGTAGAACCTCCTCCTGTGACAGCAGAGAAGGTTGCTGAAGAAGAGAAATGTGATAAAGAGAAGGAAATTAGTGTCACCACAAACATTGCACCAGTTGTGTCCAAGGAGGAAGCTGAAGTAGCCTCCGGAGATGCGGTGGAATCTTCTTCTGCAACTGCAGAGAGAGTTGTTGTTGAAGAAGAGAAAATTGACAATGACGAGGGAATTAGTGTTGCGGAAAACACAGTACAAGATGTATCAAAGAAGGAAGCTGAAGCAGCTTCAGCAAAGGGGTTGAAATCTTCTCCTGTGACCGCAGAGAAAGTTGTTGAAGAAGAGAAAATGGACAAGGAAGAGGGAATTAGCGTCAAAGGAGTCACAGAACAAGTTAAGTCCAAGGAGGAAGCTGAAGCAGCCTCTGAAGCTAATGAGGTGGAATCTTCTCGTGTAAATGCAGAGAAGGTTGTTGAAGAAGAATGCAAGAAGGATGGGGTTGAAGAGGAGTCAAAAGAAGTGGTCGGGGTTTCAGAAAATCCCCAGCACATTTCTGTTAATCAGGAAACCAAAACCGACCAGACAGAAGAAAAACAGAGTTCTGCTGCTACAGGTGTGGAAGAAAAGAAAGAATTAAACGCATCTGATACGGTTGAGAAATCGTCAAGAGAAGCAGAAGTGGAAATAAACAAGGTTGTGAAACAAAAGAATGAAGCAAAGGAAACAACAACTGAAGTAGAAGAGCAGGGTGTGAAAATGGCGTATACCATAAAAGACAATCAACCTGAAGCCGATAAGGCAGAGAATAAGGAGGGTGACGGATCTACAGTTGTAAGTGAGTCCGTTAGAGAAACTCTGGCATCTAAATTTGAAGAAGAGGAATCTGGTGCAAAGAAAGAACAAGTTGATGAGCCTGTGAAAACCGAGTCTCCAATTTCAGAGGCTGCCACCAAAGAAAGCGATGCCACAAAAACAGCCAAGGACCTTCCGAAAGAGACCATAACAAAATCTCAAAAGCAATCGAATAACATTATATCAAAGGTCAAACAGTCACTGGTGAAAGCAAAGAAGGCTCTCACTGGAAAATCTCCAAGCTCCAAGAATCTCACTGCAGACACCAAAGGCGATATTAAAGTCAAATAATGGTACATATGGAATGGATTAAGCAAAGCTTGCAGAATTTACAGAGGTGTTGTATTTTTTTCAGGGTGTGGTGAATAGCATAGTTTTGGTTTTCTCTTGGTTTTGTTGCAATTGAATTGAATGCAGAAGTGTGCTGAGTGTAGTGTACAAAGAAGTTCTATAGGCTATGCTCTAGGCAGTGCTGAAAGCTTTTTGATTGTTTGTTTATGCGTTATTCATTTTGGGAATGTATTGTATGTGTTATTGATTGTTCTTAATAAAGTATTGGATCAATTTAAATTTGGCCATGCGACGCTGGGAGCTTATATGACCTAATAGAGATTATTACAAACCATACATTATTGCAAAACTAGGGACTTTGTTGTGTCAAGGCGGAGTTCTGCATCAAACTGACCTTATGATCTTGTTAGAAACTCCTATAGTGTTCATAATTTAGGCAAACAAACGAGATATATTGAGGACAAAAGTATATCCCGATTCCTATGTGCCCAGACTTCAAACCCCTAACAAATGTATGAAAAGTTAAATTTTGACACTTGTTTCAGTCTTCTGGAAAACTTCTCTCTCTTTTTTTCCTCTTGTGAACGACAACCACATTTGTTACCTTTCATCTGATCTTTTTTTTTTTGGTGATAACCTTTCATCTGATCTGCACAAACGGTCTTTATGGAAAACTTTGTGCGCGTACAAGAGATGGTTCAAACAACGTATTTCATTGAAATACGTACAAGATACGATACATTTAAACAATTACACATATATGTACACGAGAATGCTTCCCATGCAAGGATCACAAGGAAGCATAGAATAAGCATTTGCCACACACACTTGAATAACTTTTTTCCTTTGGTTCTGGGGATAACATTCTTATTTCATTAATACAAAGAATCACAAGGAAATATAGAAGAAGACAGTTTAGTGCATATTTCTAAGCGGAATTTGAAATTTCGACGATAATTAATTGGAAGGTCACCAAATGAATGTACAAATGAGCGTCCTCACCCATGATGCCAAAATTTGTATTTTTGTTATCGTAAAGTCCAGTAATTAGGATTCTGAAAAATTACTTGACGGGGTCACCCTTGCTGACTCTAACATATCCTATGTGGTTGAACTTACAATGATAAGAATCACGCAAAAAGGAGTTCATCAGCCCACATCTTAGCGTCAGTCGTTACCTATACGAAAAGCAAAACAATAGGTTATATAAACACTAAATTGTACTTTTTACGAACATTAAATAGTGCAAATGATAACTTTTCCTCTCAAGGCTGTATACATTTAAATGTTTTTAACTCTTATTTTAAATTTTACTTTAGCGACATGGTCTGCATGAAGACTCTCACTATTTAGATGCATGTGTATGTGTAAGGATCTTGCATGATTTAACATTTACAAGCCATAATCAATGCAACTTAAATATTAAATTTGACATTATGCTTTTTTTTTTTACCCTCTTTAAACTTCAATGACAAGAACATGGTTCCCATATTGTTGGCAATGGATTCCGTCTAAATAAATAAAATTAAGAGGGAGCTCATATGTTTACAAGTCATAAAGTTGAAAACTTGAAAAGAATTAGATCTAGATGTGGATGTGTGCTTGTGCTTAATGATACTTACAAGGTTTACCAATCACAAGGTCATCTTCTTTACCAGGATTAGTAGTTCCACTGTTATTAATATTGGAGGTATGCCCGCTAGTATGCGCTAGTTCTGTCTGAACATTTCCAACATTCGTTGCGTCACACTAGCATTACAGTGGAGAAGAATATCAAAATCGGCAAGAGTGGGAAGGGTCAAAATCACAGGAGCCCTTCAGAAGAGTGAAATTTAAAACTGTCCCCATTAGTTAATCATGTGGGATTCATCCCAAACATCTAAAAATTGTGTTACCACTTAAGCATCTCCTTCAAAAGTAAAAGGCAATTACGGTCATACAAATGCAATAATGTTGGGGAAGGTTAAGCATGAATAAGAAGATGAGCATCACGATTTGGGCCTGTTATTTAGGTAGTATATTAATGGATACCATGTCTATTGGAATAAATCAATCTACTAGTATTGCATGTTGAACCCACAACATCTCAAGAAATTAACCAGTACCTGAGTAGACATCTGGACTGTGGAGTTACTGCCACCTGTGCTTGGCATAACTTGTGAATTCACATTTGGCATTGGATCCTTTAAACTAGAGGCTGAAGCCGAATCAACAGTTTCCCCAAGTCCTGCAACTCCAAAGGCATTTTGTCCTGAAGTTGAAGGGTTCATAAGGGGCCCTCCTGGCATAGAAACTCCTGGAGCATTTGGCATTGGCGTGTAAAGTCCCTGACCAGGGAACCCGAAAACTTGAGGACTTGATCTTGGCAACCCATGCAAAACAGCGGTGGGTCCCGGCATAGGTAAAATAGGGAAATGAGTTCCTTGCATTTGGGGCACCTGAACCATTGGGAATCTAGGGGATCCACTATTCATGTCAGACATGTTCATCCCATAACCCATTCCTAACCCCATTTGCATGCCAATTCCTATGGGTGAGAATGAAGCCATATGTGGTGCCTGCATGTGCTGCATTCCTGGGTGTAACATCATTGGATTTGGAGGCGCATATAAACCAGCTCCCATTGACATAATCTGTATATAAAGATAAAGATGGGAAATGACCCCATGCTATTACGTGATTATTCAAAATCTCAAGAAAATTAAATTAAAAGATAAGGGTAAAAAGAGAGGAATAGAAAGAAAGATCACCTGAACTTGGAGTTGAAGTGTTTTCAGATACTCAATTGCCTCATCCAGCATCGATGCTTTATCCACCTAACAGGAAACAAAGTCAGCAAAAAAAAAAAATCAAGTAAACAACATGATCCAAAGATTTTATGTTTCATGTTCTTCTTTTCTTTTAGTTGGCCAACATGTTCAATGTACAAGGTATGAAGCTTCAGTCATATCCATTAGAATTAATTCTGCCAAAGACAATATTTTCACATGTAATTCAAAGGTTGCAACCTTGCCAACAATGCTGAGCTTCAAAATTTGACATCTATTGCTTTAACTTATAATAAGTCCATAATACTTCTATAGGAACAGAGTTATGGATCCTCTGATCTAAATTTAAATCGTGAGAGAAATCACCTTATTGCAATTTGGGATGAGTTCTTGTAATGCGCGCATCTTCTCATTGATCCTGTCTCTCCGCCTCTGGATACAAAAGTTGACAATAATACCATGAATAGTCACGTACAACAGGAATAAAAGAACACAAACTCATGAATTAAAAATGTGTGCTAGTGCTCTTTCTTTTTTACTTTAAACATTTGAACACAACACAACCAGTGGTTAGCCCTGCTCACCCTTTCAGATAGATTATGCACTTCAGCTGCACGACTTCTCTTAGCACTTGTACCTCGTGCAGGAGCTGCCTTTTTAATGCCCACTGATTCTTCCTCAACTTCCTGCAAGTAAAAATGTTTTCTTGCCTCACGAAGGAAAAAAATATAAACAAAAGAGAAAGAAATTAACATACAGAATAGTAAGCAAACATTATTATTAACTTACTTCACTTTGACACTCAGAGTCCTCGGTATCTTGACTTTTTCGCTTCAAATTCTTATTTGCATTATCTGAACCTCTCTTCACACCATTTCCTGAGCAAATGGAGGAAGAGGCTACTTCGGGGTTGATGCTTTTTTCAACAGCTGGTTGTTCTTTATTGCCACTTTCCGTGGAAACTTGATTGGAAATTTGATCATTATTAAATGCACCCTCCTCTTTGCAGGCAGGGTCAAACTGCTTGGCAAAATCAGTTGTCTGTCCGAGAGATTTCGGATTAGCTGGTTTCAACTCAGCCTTTGATGGGTCTATGACCAGCTTTTCATTCTTTTGATTATTTAAATCAACAAGTGTTGATCCAGGAGGATTGCTGCCACTTGCATCAACATCTTTTTTCCTAGTTCCCAAACTTTCTGATCTTGCTGAAGACAAACCAGACATCATACTGATGCTCTGAAGATTAGCTCTCACAATGGCAGCAGGTCTTGCAAAATGGGAGAAATTCATCAGGTTAGAACTATTCCTAGGACATAAAGGATCTTGCTTCTGCATGTTTAGGCTACAAAAACCACCAGAGGTAGATGGAATCTGAGTGATTTCCCCACCAGGTGGTTGCAGTATTGCATTACTTGTATTAATTTCAGTGATATCTGATATTTTGGATCTAATAGATGCAAATGATGTTTGACATTGCTGCGATGATGGTGGGTATAACTGGCTGTTGTTTCCTTTCGGCCTACTAGTCTCAACTTCTCCAGTTGAAGATCCCTTGGTAAGACTTGCTTGTTCTGAACTTGAAACACCAGGCACAGGACTTTTGTGAGAGTCCTTGCATACCTGATTACCGTTACTTCTTTTATCCATCAGAGCAAAATTATTTGAGGCAGCTGGGAACTCATTGACGGTGACCCCAGAGACATCACGCGAGAAATCAAAATTATATTCATGTTGCAAAGAGTCATCCATTGGATAATTTAACCAAGGTATCATGTCTTCATCTTGACTCAAATTCATTTCAACCGAAGGAACAGATAATGGAATTTCATTTAATCCAGAGTCTAAACCACCTAACTTGCCCATCCTAGTATCGATGCCAAATCCTACATCTTTATCTCGAGTCCTAGGACTGTGAGATGGAAGACTCTTATGTACTGGGCTCTTTCTTGCTCTGTTTGACTTGCCCTGCATCGAAATCTGACCATTTTCCCAAACCAACTCAAAAAAGTCGTTCTCCGGTCTGCATTTCAACCCAGAAAGAAAGAACATGAATCAACAATGATAAAATGATATGAAAGACTGTTCACCAAAAAGAAAAATGAAATAATATATTGAAATCCAAACCCATGAAATGAACCGAATGAAAAGCTTACTGCAGCGGACGCTACAATACTTACGCGAAAGATTGATCGGCTGCACGTGTGCTGTCATTCTCCTTAGTATCAAGCTGCGCTTTAGTCATTCTGTATAACTCGTAAAGTGGCATGATGACCGATGGAGCACAAAGTAATACTCAGAAATGCCTCCCCACTTTTAGACACTTGGTACTTGCTGCTCTCGACATCCTGCATAAGCTCAGGAACTTTTGGAAGCCGAATAACGATGAAAGAAATGAACACTCGACGTTACCCTGCTATTACATACAAAATAAAAATACTTCTGAGTGCTGAAGTCCTTATCACGACCCAAACTATAATACATAATTGTATTAATTATAGAACAACAGTCAAACAATTTTTTTAGTGGCTCTATCATGCGTAAACCAACCCAAGCAAGTCAGAAGACTTGAAAAAGGTTCGATGTGGTTTATTTTATAATCAGCCGCCCCTCCCCCGGGGGAGGGGAGGGGGAACCCACCAGATTGCAGCTCCCGGTAAAATCACAGTAGTAATTCTCGGCAAAGGGTAAGGTAGAATCATGTGACTCCATTCACAGCTAAGAACTCTCAGTAGCACGTAAAACCCTCAACAGGGCATAAAACACAAATTCGGAAAACCAGAGTTCCTCGAATTAACAAAGTTTGCTAATCCAAATGCATCAAGATTGAGTGATCGTTTGTTATTTAGGCTAGGAGTTATCAGCAGCTACCCTCAAAGACTTTATCTTGGGTCGAAGAAAGAGAACCCAAGATTTCGGAAAGGGAAACGAACAAGTGCATGCAGACGACGGCAAAAGTCTAGCAGACTTGCAGAAGAACAATGCGGACAATCAGTAAAATGCACGCACGGAGGGGCTGCGTCCAGACTCCAGAATAGACACAGAGACAAACTTTAGAGAGAGAGAGAGAAATTGTTGGGGATTTAACCATAGTTAAGCAATCACAGTTAGGTTTCCTTCTTTTTCATGTGGGCCCATCCATCACACCAGCAAATCTCTCTCAAATCCAACGGTCACCAAGCAATGTGCCAATGCTTCTCTACAGATGCCCACTCCTGTCATGAGCGATTGGACCCCAAGCATCTGTCTTTAGGCCAGGTGGGAGTGTAGGCTCGCCTGCATACTAAATACGGGACAAAGAATTCTTGTTCTATGGAGTTTGAACTTTGAACACGCCATCACCAACTTTCACTCCCTGTTTTTCTTTGCAGAACCCCAAATGAGTTCTAAGAATTGAAGGAGGAAAATAGACAAAAAGAAAATGGCGCTAGCCAGATATATGTGTCGTGATAACATGGAAAAGATTAGAGGGATTAAATCTACAAGATCGTGGTACAGAAGAGACTACTAAGACCACAGAAAGATGCTCCTACACGTGTACGACAAGTTTGTTTCGCAAAGGGAAAATGCATTCGCAATTTTCCTTCGCAGGGTCGGTTCTCTGCTCCTCCACTGCGACTAAACGACACGTTTGTGTCTTTATTCTTCACAAAATTCGAACCATACCCGCCCTCCCTTCTTTCTTGACATCTCTCTCACCGAAAGAAGAAAAAATGTCACTGTCACCAATTCTGCCTTTCTCCAATCCTTTCCCTTCCACTTCCCCCTCCTTTTATAGTCTTTAATGGCAAGCACATATGAAAACCTGCTTCTTCTTCCCCTCTTTCATGTTGATCGATGCCATGACTTTAGAAAGAAAGAAGGGGGAGTTCACTCGCATTAATTCCTTGCTGAACATTTGCGTCACTTCTGCTAGTGCCCTGTTAAGTAGTTCTGGATTTCTCAGCAATTCCATAACTTTTTATTGTAAAAGTGAAATTAATGTGTCGGTTCCGGCGAAGGAACACGTCCTGTAGTAAGGAGAAATCAGCGAGTTGAAAAATCAGCCTCACAAAATCTTTTCACTAAGGTCTAAGCTTGTGTTTCGAACCAGTCCTTAAAAATGGAATTACAAGATCTTGGTTTGAAATATGAAAGTCGAAACCGAAATCAACTTCTCGTTGCTCAAAGTGATTAAGCTACCCTTGCTTCGCATTTTCGTGCTCCACTCCAACACTTTACTCCGCCCGAACCACCATGTACGTATTCTCCGTCAATGGAGTCCGATCAATCCAAGTGTTCTCGCCGGATATAACGTGAGAGTAGGGGGTAGAGATCCAAGGCAGATATAAAGAATAAAAAAGAAGCACAAGAGTAGGAGGAATGCAAAGAAGATCTGCATCATGTTGGCTTTGCAATTTCCTGAAGATATATAGATAGATGGCCAGGTGGCGAGCGATGATTAGGAACATATTCAGGGTCATAATTCGCGGCGGAGATAACTTTGCAGTCTAGGAACATTAGCGATTAAAATGCAAAGTTAAAAACAGATAAGCGATTCCCGTGCGGAACACACTGGCACTTTTCTAATACAACTGAATTAATTGTCTATAGCGTTTCTATCCTTGATGGACTCTCCTCAAGGGCCAGGGAGGTAATGCTCTCCAAGTTCAACCAAAATGATCGATAGAAAAATGTTAAAAAAATAACGCCAGATCCATGTACAGCGACCAAATTTTTGCCGAACGACGCAGAAGAAGCGAAGAGTACGCTATGATATTTTCGAGCTGTCAGAAACTGTGCAGAAGACCATCCTGGGTTTGGTTTTACAAGATTTTTCTGAGAGAGAAAAGAGACACACTGGAGGCCGCGGCGTCGATAAGCTTAAAGGAGGGGAGGAAGAGAGGGAGTATGCGGTGGAATTTTGCAGTAGAGTCGAATAGACTCGGCGGAGTTGCAGAGCAGAGAAGGATCGGCTTCCTCCACCCGAAACATTGGATTGATGATCCAGGCACGCGTGAGAGAAATACAAAAAAGATAATTAAATATTGAACTGGGCATACCTCGGAGGCACTGGAGAGCACAGAGCTGAGAGCCTTTGCGCTGGTCCTGATCAGCAGTTCTAACATCTATCTTTCACTCTATAGGGGTAGCCTTCCTTAGCTGTAGCGCCACCTGTGACTGAGCTTTTATGTCCCCATCGCCGTAATCTGTTCGGACAGCGACACTTGTATGTATATTTCAATTCAACCCCGCTAATTAACAATCATAATCTGGCATAAGCATTATGCATTTAATATCCGGGGATTAATAAGGCCTTTTGACCAAATTAAATTAAATTGGTTAATGGCCAAAGGTAGAGTCATTAATAAAAAAATATAGCATTCTTATTCTGGATCCCCTTCATTGTTGGAGACACGAGTTTAAGAGCCGCGTCGTTTTCTTTTTCCTTTTTTTTTTCTGGGTCTTAGATTTAGTACTCATGATATAACTTTGTATAATGAACATTTTAAAAAGGGTGGGGGGGATGAGGGTAGAATCTAAGAGATTGCTTGGCCTAGTGTAATCATTTTCCTTTTACATGTGGGCAGTGGTCCCCTTGAATTAAGGGAGGGGCACTGAAATGCCACTGCCGCCCTTTCTTTGAAGCAAGTTACTGTTGCCTTTTCCGAGATAATTCCCTTGATAATTATTAATCATTAATAATGCTTTCTTTGGATTAAGAATCCGGGAACCCAAATCATCAAGTTTGAAAACAAATAGATAGGTGTGGGGTCCACACAAGAACATTTTCATTATACAATGTTTGGGGGCTTATGGATAAACAGAGTGGGGATTGACAGACAAATTAAATATATTGAATTAGGAAAGATATTAGTAGTGATATATAAAAAATGAAAAGAGAGAGAGGGATTAGTAGACTGGAGTGAAGTCAATGGATGTGTGCCTGTCCTATAAGAACAAACCAGTGGATGCCTCCTATGGGCCGCAGAAACAAAGAAAGCCCATTCCAGGCTTGGCTTGCGAGTTTAGTGAAGAAGAATAGGAATTGAGTGGTGGGGCCCGAAGGAGCAGACATGGAGCATGGGCAATGAGCACCTGGACCCTTGCTGACCCGGGAAGGGATTTGGCTCCATATTGTGGGGGCCCGCATGCATATCTTTTATTCGCTCTGCATTGCCGAAGAGGAAGATTTGTTTTTGGTGGCCGCGTGAGGAAATTTTCATGTGGCGGGGAGTGGCATTGTGGCATGTCCTGAGAAAAAAATTATTGACCCAACACAAATGAAGTGAAATGTCGACGAGGGAGAGGCGTGGGATTCACGTGACGCTTTGTATCCTACGCCGCCCTCCCTACTTCCCTGCCACGTGTCCCT
>QFDD01005615.1:0-14704 GCA_006871305.1 Vachellia collinsii | reverse complement strand
GTGTTGAGAGATGAACATATGTTTGGAACTGGGAAATCACAATCTAATTCTGATGAGGCAAAATCACAAAAAGGAGCATGTGAGGAGGACTCTGATGATGAGTTTTACGATGTAGAGAGGTCAGACCCTAGTCTAGATGTGCCTTCAGCTGATAGTTTGAATGCCTCTGCCAATGGTATTGCTGGTGATGCAACACCACTAGAGTCTTCATGTCCTTGGAAGGAGGAGCTGGAAGTTCTTGTTCGTGGGGGAGTGCCAATGGCGCTGAGGGGAGAGGTACTTATTATATAATGTGGTTAGTTTGTGTTTATTCATTCCCAGTGATTTAACCACTTGTTTCTTTTCTTTGCTTTAGCTTTGGCAAGCTTTTGTTGGTGTAAAAGCAAGACGTGTAGAAAAGTATTATCAGGGCCTACTAACTCCTGAGAATGATTCTGCAAGTAAAATGGATCGACCAAGTATGCTGTCAAGTGACAAAGATGGAAAAGCAAATGTAGATTCCATCTGTGTACCAGAAAAATGGAAAGGGCAGATTGAAAAGGTCATTACCTATGATAATTCCCCTATTGTTGTTGTTGTGCCCGTGCTTGTGTGTGCACAATTTTTTTTTTTTTAATCTGACTCTAATGTCCCTCTACTTACAGTCTTTTGTTGTTTGTGCAGGATCTGCCTCGAACATTCCCTGGCCATCCTGCTTTGGATGAGGATGGTAGAAATGCTTTGAGGCGATTACTTACTGCATATGCCAGACATAATCCTTCTGTTGGCTATTGCCAGGTCTTTGCTTCAAGAAATAGTTATATGTTTTCTTTATTCCAGTTATTTTTAGATAGGATATGTTTTCTTGTCTATAGTATAGATTGTTTTAACCGTTTTAGTTCATTTCACTATTGCGATGTGTATGATTCATGCATATCAATTTGGCAATGAAATGGTATAAACAAGAATTTCAGCATTTAAATACATGTGTACCGAAGAATGAAAACACTATACTCATAGATTCATGACGGTAACGCTCTGATCTGACTTAGGTTGTTGGAAATTGCAGGCTATGAACTTTTTTGCTGGTCTATTACTGCTTATGATGCCAGAAGAAAATGCCTTTTGGTAGGTACAGAGATGGATTGTTGATTGGCTTTTCAGGATATATGAAGTCTGACTGTGCTCGTTCCATAGTATTGACTATAGGGAAAACATCAATATAAATGTTTCTGCATCTATAAGCACTCCATCCTGAAGTAATGTCTGACTGATTGCTTCAGGCCTGCAGGGCATCTTTAACATTGTTAAGCTTATGTCTAAAATTTTAAACCTATTTATCCACAACTATGATTTTTCTCAGGACCTTGTTGGGCATTTTAGATGATTATTTTGATGGTTATTACTCTGAGGAAATGATAGAGTCTCAGGTGGTGTTTTCTATTTCATTCTATTCTATGTATTCATTAGCAAATTCAACAACGCATTATAACTGCTGTTGGACATTTTATTTTCACTTAATTAGGTGGACCAACTTGTTTTTGAGGAGTTGGTGCGGGAGAGGTTTCCCAAATTGGGTTTGTATTTTGTCAATCACTTCTATCTCTCCCAGTGGATTTAGTTTTCAGTTTCATTGTTTACTTCTTAATTCAACTTTACTTCTTGTGCAGTCAATCATCTAGATTACCTGGGAGTGCAAGTGGCATGGGTTACTGGACCATGGTTCCTTTCCATATTCATGAACATGCTTCCTTGGGAAAGTGGTCAGGTTTTATACTTTATCTATTGAGTTGTGTACCACATGGTCTTGTCTTGTGATCTGTCTTAAAAATTCTCATAAATCATATCATTTTTCTTAATTTGATAGAATTGTTTTCTGATTTATTGGAAATGCTTTGACTTCAGTTCTACGAGTCTGGGATGTGCTTCTTTTTGAAGGAAACCGTGTCATGCTATTTAGAACTGCGCTTGCTTTAATGGAGCTATATGGTACTGGGTAGAAAATTGCATTTTTATGCTTCTATAACTTTTTTTTTTTGGGTTCATATGTTTTGCTGTATCTTTGGAGAAAATAAACTATTAAAATCCTTTTTTTGTAATGCTTAGTTTCACTCTGTTTATATTAGGCCCTGCATTGGTAACAACAAAAGATGCTGGAGATGCAATAACTTTGCTTCAATCATTAGCTGGCTCCACATTTGATAGTAGTCAGCTTGTATTGACTGCTTGCATGGGTTACCAAAATGTAAATGAAGTCCGATTACTAGAACTTAGAAATAAACATCGACCAGCTGTAATAGCTGCAGTTGAAGAAAGATCAAAAGGTCTTAAAGCTTGGAGAGATTCTCAGGGTCTGGCATCTAAGCTATTTGGTTTTAAACATGATCCTAAATCAACAACAGAGACAGACAAAGCGGAGCAATTGATTAATGGTAGTTTATCACGTACAGAATCTAGTTCCACTAATGCGGATGAGATTGTCATTAGCCTGACCGGAGATGGTGAAATAGAAACTGTTCCAGATCTTCAAGAGCAGGTTGCTGTGCCTTCGTGTTATACAATTGCCACGATTATTTTAGATGATAGTGACTTTAAATTTTGGAATATGAAAACATAGTATTATGTCTATATTCATGTTTTTATTATTTGTTCTCCAATCGAATCATGTGTGTTTCATTAAAAATTTGATTGAAATTAGCGCATCCCTATCAAATGATGATGTGCTCATATGTAGTGAGCTCCATGTAGGTATCATGGTTGAAGAGTGAGCTTTGCAGATTGCTAGAGGAAAAAAGATCAGCTGTTCTAAGGTACTTGAAATAATGCTGATTCTTCTGTTTTATAGTGTTTTCCAATTTAACTGGTTTTATGTGCCTCAATATAGCCAGTTGTCTTATGTTCTTTAATTCTGCTTCTTTTAAATTTTCTACCTTCAAATTATGTGGACAAGTTGAATTGATTTTAAATGAGAATAAACTCTTAAAACAATTTTGCAACAATTAAGCATTAGTGTCTTGTACATTAAATCTTGATCATTTAACAATATTTGAAGCAGTGAAGCCATGTTAGAAATGTCAGGAATGAATAGAATAGATTGGCAATTTTAGCTTCAACTTTTACCCAGCTTGGGAGGGGGACTTGAAATCCTATTTTTCTGTTTTTAATTATGAGAAATTTGTCTCAACTTAGTCAACTATTTATGGGCCTTTTTTTTTTGAATCTTTGTATCCTTTATTTTGCTTGAATTGTGGCTTATTTCATGGTATGTTAATGGAAAATATTTGGCCACAATTCATTTTTTTTAACTGATTTTAATGGAAGTGTCAAACTTGTTGCCATGTCCCCGATAAATAATTTGTAATTTCATTTGAATTATTTAAGCTGTTCTAAGCTTTATTATTTTATAAAATTGTATGCATTTGATTGGCTGGAAGGATCTATAGATTTTGCTTGGTAGTGGGAGAAGTCAAAATCCGAAGTTTCAGTGTTAGAAATTTCTATAGGATTTTTAAAATCTGACATGTTGGACCAAGTGTATATATATTTTTGCCTCCCTGTCCTTAGAGTTGGTTAGTTCTTTATTTTTTGTCAGGTTTGAACTCTTCCATGATAGTTGGAATGATCATGTACTCTGTATAGCGTTAACACTTCTAAATTCTAATACCTGTTTCAGAGCGGAGGAGCTTGAAACAGCATTGATGGAGATGGTCAAGCAGGATAATAGGCGACAACTGAGTGCCAAGGTATATTCTAATTCCAAAAGGCAGTTCTATTTTTCCCTTAATGATGTGCTGTTTGTGTGGCAGGTTTCCATTGTGATTTATTGCTTTGTTGAATTTGCGGCGGTTGCTGAACTTGGTCTAGCACTGGAACAGGACTCTATAAAATAACCCAGAGAAAACCCATACCTATTATATCAACTTTAATAAACATAATATAATTTCAGCCTTTTATTCTTCCAAAACTGTTAATTGGACTTTACTAGAGTTTCTGTTCATTAATCTTATGATGCTGCTCGGAAATTTAAAGATTTTAAACGTGAACACTTGAAACCAGCTTCTGTGCAGGTCCAATACTACAAAGCACATTGATTGATGCTATAGGGACCTTCATTTTTAAAAAGTCGAGCAAAATACGAGATCCCCATATCAATTGACAATCTGTGGCCAAGTATTAAATTTTTTTACACTCTATTCTATACATTTTGCCAAATCCTGCATTGGCATTGTTTACTTGACCTTTTATTGTGGCAATGATAGTTTGAACATGTAACAAAACATAGGCTGTCAAGAAAGGTAGCTATATATAATTTTCTTGGTATCTAAGTTTTTTTTCCCCTCAGTTGTTCAACTTACCGCATTTAATTCTCATCATCTTCAGGTTGAGCAGTTGGAGCAAGAGATCTCTGTGCTTCAGCAGGCACTTGCTGATAAGCAAGAGCAGGAAACTGCTATGCTTCAGGTCTCAATTTTGTTCAATTTCTTATTTACTTTCGAAGGGAAAAATGTTCTTGTGCAAAGTTGAAAGATTTTTTTGCTGATCCCATAGGTCTTGATGCGGGTAGAGCAAGAGCAGAAGGTCACTGAGGATGCTCGTAGGTTTGCAGAGCAAGATGCAGAAGCACAAAGATATGCTGCCCAAGTGCTTCAGGTTCCCCCCCAATCCCCCAAAAAACATTTAAATTTTTATTTACTATTTTTAATTTATCTTCTGTTGCCTTTACAATTCATGTTACGTGGTGAGCATGGAAGAGAGTTTATTCAACATGTTAGACACTTGTTACAATACTGTAACTCCCTATTTATGCTAATGAGAGATTTATGTAATTTCAACTATCTCTTATTGTTAAATGACAATAGCTAGTGTACTTGCATCAGCTCTGTGTGACCATATGTTTAATCATCTCGACTAGACCTTTGGTTCTATCTGACTCAGAGAACCCTTAAACCGTTTAACAGCTCAAGTGAGTCATCTTCCAGCACAACACACCACTTAAAGTGAGAGTTTGCCCCCTTACAAGTAAATTCAACTTCCACAGTCCCTTTGCCCTTGACTTGGACCCTTGAAACATTTCCCATGTAGAGCACATCCTCATCTTCTTCCTTCAATGTCTTGAAAATGTCCATGTTCTTGTACACATGATGAACCATGGGGGGTGGACTCTTGTGCAACTTGCCATAAGAATAAGGATTTCTTTATGACATTGAAGGAGAAGATGGGATGTGCTTCACATGCAAAATGCTTCAAGTGTCCAAGTTAAGAGTAAAGAGATTGAAAATTGAATTTATTTGTGGAAAACTCTCACTTTAAGAGATGTCTATTATGCCTTATTGTGTCTTGTTTCATTCTATTCATCTATTTTGTAAACTCTACTTGTATCTTTCTTATGCCATATCTTCGTCAACACTTCATTATATTGCCAAGTTATGTTGAATGCAATGGTAAATTTTCAGACCGCAATAAATTACAATTTTTGATACTTGACTGCTGATGGCTGACAGCATCATGCGATCTATGTAACAAACTTTCTCAATTGAATGATGTTTTGGTCATTGTTGTTGTAACAAATTTCTTTTTACACATTTAATTGTTGGCAGGAAAAATATGAAGAAGCCACTGCCGCGCTTGCTGAAATGGAGAAGAGAGCAGTCATGGCAGAATCAATGCTGGAGGCTACCTTGCAGTATCAGTCTGGCCAAGTTAAAGTGCAATCATCCCCACGGTATGTCAAGTTTGCCAAATATCTTGTTCTCTAACTGTATGTCTATGGTTAAAAATGTGTTTTCTTTCCAAATTTTTGTCATGAAACTCAGTTCCACCCTGGACATGTTACCAAACATCTCTTTTCATAAAAATTGGGAATAGGTGAAGCCTTTAATATGAGAAAGGATATCCAAGAGTTACTGCTATTATGTTTGATCATAAACAGGGCCTTAGATTATCTTTGACCTAATTCTTTGTTGCTTTATAGGGCTTTGCAGCCTGACTCCCCAGCATCACGGAATAATCAAGAGTCAATGCCAGCAGATGTGCCTCCTAGGAGAATAGGCTTACTTTCTCGTCCATTTGGCCTCGGATGGCGTGATCGGAACAAGGTTAGTCTATGCATTATGCTCAATGTTTTTAGTTATGTTTCTAACTACTTGAAAATTTAGGATTCTCTAGGTATTCAGAATTAAATAGAATGAAAAGGAGAGTATAATAAAAAATAATAATTTTGTGAATTAAAATTCTCTTTCCTTTTGATAAGAGAAATAATCAAAATGAACAGTTCTTGTTAAGTAATGATAATGGAGATATAATAACCAAGGCATATCTCAATTTTCAAGCAAAAAAAAAAAAAACTTTCCTATTTTTGAACCAGCAGGGTGATGATTATTTGTTGATTGCCTCAGGGGAAACCAACTAATACTGAAGAGCTTGCGAAGCCTACGTATGCAGAAGAGCCACCTAAGCCGTCGAATACAGAAGAGTCAGTGAAGCCGACTAATGCGGAAGAGCAAGCCGAAGGGAAAGCCACCATTGAGGGACAAAATACAAGCAGTCACCAAGAGAGTAATGGCCATAAAATACACGATGCGCAGTAGAAAAGAAGATAATAGAAATATGTATTTTTAGTGCCCTTCCCATGAAAATTTAATGAGGAAGTAGTTTCTCGTTTGCAATTTTTGTTTAGAGTGAATATGTAATTCATTCATTGTTCGTTCACTAAGATGCCATAGAATAATATATAGTGTATTTGTAAAAGGGAAGAAACAGGTTGAGCTCCATTATTGCATAACTTTTCGTTTGAATTGTTCTGACTGAAGGGCTGGACATTATGGCAGCGTCAAAGTTGTGTATATATATAACTAAAATTTTATGTATCAAATTCAACTCATCTGTCAATCCCTTGGTTTTATAGAGGAATTCTTATGTTCGTCTTATGAATAGTGAATACACACGCCCTATTTGGAATAATCAGTGGAAAAGAAACTTTTCTTTTTTGCATAGTGGATGATTGAAGGAACCTATTTCTTAGTCATAGTTAAATTAATTAAATTTAACAATTTATATGTATAATTCAAATTTTAGTTCTTTTTCCCACTTATTGTATATGAAAAGGCGTGAACTCACAACTTTACTTTTAAATCAGATTGGGATAAAATGAATTCCAATCCAACATCTTAAAAATATTTGATAGTTCATCTAATATTCTAAAATATTTTTCAAGTGTATTCATTATTAAACAAGATACTTCAAGATATTTGACACACATGAAAAAAATACTTGTAAACTTAAAAAATATTTCACCATGCATCTTAAGTTTTTAACTATTATCTTATCTTCATTTTCTTTCCTTTAAACTTTTTTCCATCTAAGCGGAGCATAAGAGTAAAAGTTTGTTGTCATTGGATTATAAATTTATAAGACTAAAAATTACAACAAAATTAAAATTTCTTAGAACTTCTTTATATTATTTCATCCAAAAAAAAATTCTTTACATTTAATATTTTTAAGGGTAAAGTAGCAAATATAACATTGATCTTATTTCTTAGGTGCTAGTTTAGTGCAATTTTATCCTTTATCTTTTTAATTTGGTGCAATTCCATTCATCCCCTTAATTTTTAGTCAATTCTTTTAGGGAAAATTAATTTTTTAATCCCCAATTTTTTATTTACTTATAATTTATAATTTAATCTCTCAAACTATTTTATAAAATTAAGCTAATTAAAAACAGAGCTTCTAAGTTCTATTAACAATTTTTATGAAGATTCTAAAAATTAAATTTGTTTATAATAATCCATTCATTTAGGATCATAAAGGTTACAACTTCTTTTAGGGTTAGTTTAAGGTTAAAAGAATAAAAAATTTTCACTCTATCAAAATTTTATAGAAACAACCTCTATGATTCAATTTTTTCTGAGGATTCCCGAAATCAAATTAATTTTTCAAAATTCATCTATTTGGACTAAAAAGACCACATCTTATTTTTCAAAATTTAATTTTTTATTCTTATCAATGAATTTTGAATGGATGTGGTATTTTTGCCCAAAAAGGATGAATTTTGAAAAAATTAATTTGATTTCTGGAATCCTCATAAAAATTTGAACCAGAAAGGTTGTTTTCATGAAATTCTGATAAATAAAAAAATTTCATTTTTTTGACCATAAACTAGCCCTAAAAGAATATGTGATTTTTCTGATCTAAATAGATGAATTATTATAAATAAACTTAATTTCTATAATCCTCATGAAAAATTATTAAAGGGACTTTGAAACTCATTTTTTATTAATTTAAGGAATTAAATTATAAGTAAATTAAAAGTTAGGGATTAAAAGATTAATCTTCTTTAAAAAAATTATTTAAAAATTAAGGAAAGATGAAATTGCACTAAATTAAAAAGGTAAAAAATAAAATTGCATTAAAAAAGATCATAGTGATGAGAAGTAAGATCATATTATATTTGTTACTTTACTCTATTTTCAATTAAAAAAAAACAGGGTTAGGGTTTTCAGCAACCACCTCCAGCAGAGCCACCACCTCTTTGGCACTGGGGTTTCTGTTCGTCCCCACTCTGTTCGTCTACGGGTTGAACCGTGAACTTGGAGTGACACAACGAGTAGATGGAGCCTCATGCTTCGACCCTTCTGGATGAGGCCCTAGGGTTTCACGGCCAGGACAAAGCTGCCCGTCTCGGTGGTCGATTCGTGCTTGTTGAAGATTGCTTAGAGACCAGTGGAGCTTTCGTTCTTCACCACCTCGTCAAGCGCTCTCTCCTTTCTCATCCTTCCTCTGTCGTCATTTTCCTTGCCTTCAATCACCCATTTACTCACTACGACCGCATCCTAAGAAAACTCGTCTGTTTCCTACTCCTTTCATCTCTTTCGTAATTCTAAGTTGCTTTGTATTCAATTTATTTATCAAGTGCTAATGGTAATGGTTTGTGTCGTTGTTATAATAGTGTAGTATGAATCATTATTATTGTTCCTTAATTTTTTGTGAAGGAAAAGGATGCCTGTTTCTGGATTATTAGCTAGGAGAAGAAGATAATGAAAACTTTTCGACGAACCCTTCAAAGTCTTTCATTCCCTTTTTTTAATTCCTTTAAGTTGGGGAATTTTGTAGCTGAAATTTTTTCCATCTCCAAAACATGCTCTAATGCTTTTGGTTCGGTCATCATATCGTCACTGAAATTCTTGCCTACGAAGTTATTGATCCCATTTGCCAGATCATTTTTTAAATTGTTTTAGTTTTATCCTTGTTTGAAGTTATTTTAAAATTTTGAAGATCACACAAGTATGGGGCAGGGGCTGTTTAATCCATAGGTGCTGAAGGTTCTACTCTGTAGTTACTTTTTTACATTTCCGGGTAAACTATGTTGTCGTTGAATTATAGATAAACCGCTGATAATCCATACGAAGTTATTGATCCCATTTGCGAGATCATTTTTTTAATTGTTTTAGTTTTATCATTGTTTGAAGTTATTTTAAAATTTTGAAGATCACACGAGTATGGGGCAGGGGCAGTTTAATCCATAGGTGCTGAAGCTTCTACTCTGTAGTTACTTTTTTACATTTCCGGGTAAACTATGTTGTCGTTGAATTATAGATAAACCGCTGATAGATTGTGTTACTTACTACTAACGCTTCTTGTTTCAGGGTTGCAACTTAGCTGCTCAAAGAGATCATAGTAGATTCTTTTTTATTGACATGCTTATGTGGCAGTGTCCAGGTGAGAAAAATAAGGTAATAATATCTAGTTCTATTTTGTCACCTTGATGCTTGTGATTCTATTTAAAAAATTTAAATAATTTTGGAGTGGCTCTATGTATACAGTAACCAGCTGGTTTTTTAACTGCGATGATCCTTGCAAACCCCACCTGCTACCTGAATTTCTGGCTGATCATCATAGACTACTCATAAACAAGGATAAGATAGACAAATTACCTTCTGATGAGAAATTGAGGATGAATTCATGAGCTGCATGGTATAGTTGGGTCTACTGCATACACTTTCCGTTTTTTTTAATAACCGTTAGGGCGTGTTAAGGGATTTTTTAAGCTTCATAAAATAGTGATCAGCTCAGTGAGATGTGTTTCAAGCAACAAGGGTTTCGGGCAAAGTAGCCTCAAAGCTCAATGGAAGTAGTAATATGTACTAAGTACTGCTTGCAGTTTGTTGGTTTTGTAAGTTTTTGATAGGTAATTCTTGTATTCATCCTAGAATGTTTTGTGCTTAAAGCAGAACCAACAGCATATGATGTTAATACAAGTTATCTTAGTTTTGGGACTACTAGCAAACTGAGAAATTTCGCACAAACGCTTTTGGACTGGAAAAATAATAGTAACTACTAATCAGTAATTACTAATTTCAGTGTTATTGATGACTAAATGAAGGAAAACTTGCTCAAAATTGGCTTGCCGCTCTGTTTGAGAAAATTGAAGGAGTGATCAGCTCATTACGCCCAGACAGCAAGAATTCTGTTACCATCATGATGGATGATGTGTCCCTCTTGGAAGTGGCTGCTAATGGCTCTTCAAATGATGTTTTAGACTTTCTACATTATTGCCTGACTTTAACATCAGAATTTGTAAGATGAATATGTACCTGACACTTTTTTTTTCCTCGTGGTTTCATGCTTTACTTCAGAGTAAATGTGATTTATTCCTTGACTTCCAAAGATAAAATATACTTCGTGCCCAAAAAATTTCCCCCTATCAAAATGGTTCTACCTAGGCTTAGTCATAGTCACTTGACAAATTTGCTAACGTTACTCAAATGAAAGGCCATGTGGTTATTAACTGCTGACCTGAAGTTGCCCGGGTTTCCATTTGTTTAGGCAAATTTTCACAAAGTATATTGTGATAGTACATAAAACATCAGTGTCTTAGTCACTGCCAAGTGTGTCTAAGTTGACACACCATGTTGGCGGGAAATCACACTTAGAGAATTCAAAGTTGAGTTAACTACCACATGGTTCCTGTTCATGTCACATCAGCATGTCTCTTGAGTGACCATGATTTTGCCAAACAAAAGGATAATTTTGATTGGGAAAAATGTTTTAGTTACTAAATTGGGAAGATTTATTTCTTAAGGACCCAATTGCGAAGATGGTGATCTTTTAGGAACTGAATAATTGATTCACTGTTTCTTTGTATTATAGGATTCTACATTTGTTGCGCTTGATCATAAGGATATCTATTTGGATGGCGAGAGGCCTATGCTTACTTTAGAGATGGAGTACCTTGCAGACATTTTGATCAAGGCCGAACCATTAACCACGGGTTTGGCAAAAGATGTGCATGGGCAGGTATATTTTGTCAATGTAAAATACTTATATCAGTTATGCACTTGACTCTCTCTCTCTCTCTCTGTCGAGATAAAAATTTGACTCAAGTTATTCGATAAGTGTCTTGTTCCTCTTTAAGAAACTGATACTGCTCTGGGATCCGTCTCATATTCATATGCATACTAATTTTGTGGAGATGGTCCATATGATTCAAAAAGGCGACGATCTTCAGACTTAATTTTGTTTGTCTTTTCATCCTTCCTTTCCTTCCGGACTTTGTTTTTAATTGAGTTCAATGTGTCATATAATTCATGTAACTGAACCCATATAATAGAGTAATGCTTTATCCTGTGTATCAAGAAGCCCGAGTATTAATTGGGTGGCATTTACTTGGTTTGAAATGTAATTTGCTAAATCATGCCCCATTATTTTTTATTGACAATCAATCTTATTGAAAGCATCCATTTTATGCAGTTGACGGTGATGAACAAGGAAACGCAGAGTCCTCAAATAAGCTCACTGATTAAGATACGCAATTTCCACTTCAGGATCAAGGAAAATGGCGTAGAGTACTTCTATCCAGGGACCAAAGCTTAGTGAACGCAACTGTTTTATTTTTGAAATTAATTAATAGTGACTAATACATTGTCTGTACTATTGGCCATTGAGTTTCTTTTTTGTCTGGAAGTTCAGTGGTTCATAGATTTTAGGCAATAAAGATGTCTTTATATGTTTTTTCTTGAGTATTCCTTTTTATCAGGGGAAAATGACATTTTAAGACCTAAGAATATTAATGATAGCTAAGGATCTTGAAATTTTGAAATTTAAAAAAAAAATATCATGTTTCTTTGCAGAACTAAAATTTTTCTGAATTAATTTTGGGATAAAAGTCATTTTATCTTTCATCAGGCTCATCATTAGGCCTTCGCAGATAATTGCATCCAGAGAGTCTGCCCATTTTAAAACTTACATTTAACTTGACAGTAGTAGATACTAGATGAAAGTGTTGAAAAATTTAATTTATGCATGCTTATGTATGTGTATATTGTTAGGTTAGGTTCCGAAGCTTCATTTTAATTTTGATGTGGGAAAAAAAATCAAATCATCCCAACTGAATGGTTTTGAGAAAATTGTGAATGGACTTGGCTTTTGACTTGGCGAATTGGTTGTGTGTGTGTGAGGAGAGAGATTTGAATAGGTCTGGTTCATATCTACTATAGTTTTGTGGAAAAAAAATGGTAAATTAGATTTAAATTTGTTTACTTTTTAAAATAAAATTTTTCTTTCATGATAGCTGAAACATATATATTGGGATTGGAAAACTAAATATGAAACCAAATCATTTCTTAAGGTGACATAAGCTACATGAATCATAAAATAATATTATACTTTATCAACAATTAAATTTCTAGTTAAATTATTAAAGGTAAGGATACATCTAACATCTTGAAAAAAAAATTTAGAGGTACACCTGGCATCCTGAAAACCTTAGATGTGCAGTTTTGCCCTTCAAATAATAAAAATGGAGTAATTTTACTCTTCATTTAACAGTTTCTTTAACACCGTTATTTCTTATGATAGTTGAGAATTATTTTTCTTCATGACAGACGTTGTTCAAGAGACTGTTAGATGAAGAATAGAATTGTTACACGTTTATTATTTTAAGGGTAAAATTGCACCTTTAAATTTTTGGGGGTGCTAGGTACACCTCCAAAAAAATTTCAAGGTGCTAAGTGCACCTTTATCCAATTATTAACCAATATACCTCTCTTGAAAACTCCATTAGGCATTCTCTTTGATATTTCTTTACCATCTTCAAAGGATTCCATATCGGTTAATATAACCTCTTTATCGTTAAATCTAATATCCTTTTTTACGTATCTAAATAATTTTAATTGATTTTCTACGATCTTTTTTTTTTTTAATTGATGCCACCCCAGCTTTTTATACATATGTATTCATTACGAATCTTATCTTTTATTGTATGACCACATAATAATTTCTGTCACCACCTATTTTAAGTCATTGTTATTCTTTTAAAATCCTTCATTCACTGCTATATATAATTGCTGGCTTATAGCAATACGATAAAACTCCTTTTATCATATCATATACTTTTCGATCACAGATAACTCTAATAATTTTTCTCCATTTAAATCATCCAATCTGTATCTGTGATTAACATCTCCAATAATCTCAAGTATTTTTAAAGCTTACAAATTGAATTAATTCTCATTATATATTTGATCAACTTGATACCATATAATCAGTTAATTTCATTTGTGAACACTTGTAATATTTATGTAGTGTTTAGCTCGATTATTATTAATAAAATAATAAATTGTTTCAGTGATGTTTGATCGATGAAGTATGATTGGTTGTAAATTTCAGAAGTTGAGATTGAAGTTCAAATTTCCAATAACAATATGTATATATTTAATGCTTAACTATATATCAACAGAATTACCCAAATAAGATAATATTGTAAAAAAGGCACTTACCAGAGGACAATAGTGCACGGTGCACCTCACTCTCAAATTAGGAGAGTCTGGTCGTACAAGATTGGATAACATTTTAGGGGAAATTAATTATGGTCTAAAGTAAGAGAATTAATATCAGTTATATCTTTAGAGATAATTAACGGTAGATGTTTCAGTTATTAATGGGATTTTACTGATATTAATTATTTTACTTCAGACCCTACAGTAATTTCCCCAAAATTTTATTCAATTTCCATATATCAAACCCTGACGCCTTTAGAACCTGTTTGGGAATAACTTTAGGGGGCCTGAAATGCATTTTTGGGTTTTTGAAGCTCGTTTGTTGTTAAAGAGTGTGTTTGGAAAAAGCATTTTGTATAAAAGTCAGCTTCTGACAAAAGGAGAAATTTTTGGCTTATGGCTCAGATTGAATGGTGTAAGAATGTAAGATAAATTGAGAGAAAAGATTGAGAGTTAAATGTCTTATTGATAGAGAATGAGTACAATATATATAGTAGGCTTACACAATTAAGGAGAGTAAATCAAGGAGTAAAACAAGGAGAGAAACAAGGAGAGGAAAACAAGGAGAGGAAAACAAGGAGAGGAACAAGGATAGGAAAACAAGGAGAGCACTAAGTATTAAAAAATTTAAATTTGATTTCTAACACTAATATTTCTTAAACTAACACTCCCCTTCAAGTTGGAGCATAGATGTTAATCAAGCCCAACTTGGTACAGAGATAATTTACACGTATCCCAATCAAAGCTTTAGTCAATAAATCCCCTAATTGATCACCAGACTTCACGTGCCCTATAGAAATGAATTTCTTCTTAATCATATCACGCATAAAATGACAATCAATCTCAATATGCTTTGTACGTTCATGAAACACAGAATTAGAGGCAATATGAAGAGCAGCCTTGTTATCACACCACAATTTGGCTGGTAATTGGGTAGTCAATCCAACTTCAGT
>QFDD01005614.1:0-10894 GCA_006871305.1 Vachellia collinsii | reverse complement strand
TAAATAAATTATTTAAGTATAACATATATTCTCAAATACTTATGTATATTATTTTATAGATAAGATAAATTAATTTATAAAAAATGATAAATATATACATTAATTAATTTATTCAGTGTTCCAAAGAAAGTTAGTTCACTTTTATATTAACTATATATATATATATTTTGGCAAAAAAAACAAAACTATATATATATCATACCCTAGGCTATACTGCTCTAAATGGATCTAAGTATCAGCTGTGTTTTGAGTCACTTTTCCACTAAACCAAGAGTATGTAATTTACACTAATAAAAAAGTATCCCCATTACAAAGTCTCTCTTTAGAATTAAACTAATGCAACTAGATATACCTTTTGCGCGGTTTAAAAGTATAAAACATGAATATGATTTTAAGCAAGCTCAAAGAGACATTTACCAAATTCTTTTTTTTTTTTTTAATTTCAAGACATAAAATGATGGTGTCATGGGCCCACCATGAAATCGGAGCTTGTGTATATAGAAGACAAGAGAGGGTCTGGAAGGCTGGGACAAGATCAATGTGAGCACTAGCAGACATGTGCGTGTGAGCAAGTAGATATGGAGATAGAAAGCCATACTGCCGCCAAGGAAGCCACCTCCGACCAACAGCACCACCGTCCACGTCGCCGAGGAGGCCTCAGAACTCTGCCTTTCATCCTCGGTCGTCTCATCTCTTCCTAGCTATATCCCTTCTCTGCATTATCCCACTTACTGCTTTCACAGGCTGCTTCTTGCCTATGTTTTAGCACCTAGCTCCATCTCTGTTTTCCTACCTCCTTTTCTTTCATATGATTCTGCTAACTGATAAAGCAGCTCCCATACACAAATTAATGATGTGGTGTGGAGTCTAGACCGGAGTCACTAGATGTCTCTTACCGTCTTAACCAACGTTGTTCAGATAGATCATAACGCTTGTTCAGTTGAAAGTATGATGGATCGATCTGAAGCTGATTTGATTGCCTTTGGTTGATTTTTATCCGCAGCAAATGAAGTATGTGACAGATTTGCGACGTCTGGATTCCATGCAAACCTGATAACCTACTTGACCCAAGAGATGAACATGCCTCTTGTAGCTGCCTCCAACACTCTCACCAACTTCTCCGGAACTTCCAGCTTCACCCCTCTCATCGGTGCCTTCATCGCCGATTCTTTCGCCGGCCGCTTCTGGACCATCACCGTCGCCTCCCTCATCTATCAACTGGTCCTCCCTTCCACACCTCTTACAGTCATTCACCATACAACTATTATTTTATTCCATGCTCTCGCTTTGGGTCAGATTCAAAGTTTTTATGCTTCTTAAGATGATATATAGTTTCAAATTTGCATATATACAAGAGTTTATTCATCAACTTCCATACATGCACAGGGCTTGATTAGTATTACTGTGTCAGCAATATTACCATCTCTGCGTCCTCCACCATGTCCAACTCAAGTGAACTGCAAAGAAGCTTCACTCTCCCAACTATGGGTACTCTATGCCTCTCTGCTTCTCACATCAATCGGGACCGGAGGCATTAGGCCCTGTGTAGTGCCTTTTTCTGCAGACCAGTTTGACATGTCCAGGAAAGGAGTCGCCTCCAGGAAGTGGAATCTCTTCAATTGGTACTTCTTTGCCATGGGGTTGGCTTCCTTAAGTGCTCTCACGGTGGTGGTTTACATCCAAGACAACATGGGCTGGGCTTGGGGGCTTGGCATTCCAACCATTGTCATGTTCATATCTGTTATCGCTTTCGTTTTAGGCTCACCACTCTACAAGACTCAGGAACCAAGTGGGAGTCCTCTGCTTCGATTGCTTCAAGTAATAGTTGCAGCTGTACACAAGAGGAAGCTGGTTCTGCCCCAAGATCCCAACCATTTGTACCAAAATAAGCAGCTGGATGCTCCTATTTCCTTGCAAGGAAGGCTTCTTCACTCTGATCACTACAAGTAAGTCTTCTACCACAATCAAACATCAATATATATATATATATATATCATCCTTGCTTCCTTATCAAATAGTTGAGTTATTTTGCTTGAGTCTGTATCCGTAGGTGGCTGGATAAAGCAGCGATAGTAACAGAGGAAGAGGCCAGAGATGCAAATGCTCCTCCAAACTTGTGGAGATTGGCCACTGTACATAGAGTTGAGGAGTTAAAATGCATAATTAGAATGCTTCCCATCTGGGCGGCAGGCATATTGCTCGTAGCCTCTTCATCACACCTTCATAGCTTTGTGATCATTCAAGCTCGCTCCATGGATCGCCACCTTTCTCGCTCATTCCAAATCCCACCAGCCACCATGTCCATCTTCAGCGTGCTGACCATGATGTTTGGCGTTATTGTATACGAACGCCTCTTTGTTCCCTTGGCTCGCAGATTCACAAAGAACCCTGCTGGGATCACATGCTTGCAGAGAATGGGAGTGGGATTTGCGGTTGGCATTGTAGGCACAGTGGTATCAGCACTAGTGGAAATGAAGAGAAAATCAGTGGCTTCCAAGTTCCTCTTACTGGATGATCCAAGAGCTACAATTCCTATCAGTGTGTTCTGGTTGGTGCCTCAGTATTTCCTCCATGGGGTGGCAGAAGTTTTCATGTCTGTGGGGCATTTGGAGTTTCTGTACGATCAATCTCCAGAGAGTATGAAGAGCACAGCTTCAGCTCTGTACTGCATAACCACTGCGATCGGGAGCTACATCGGGACCATGATGGTGTCTCTGGTTCATGACTACAGTGGGAAGGGAAGTAACTGGCTTCCTGATAGGAACATAAACAGGGGAAAATTAGACTACTATTACTTTCTAGCTAGTGGGATTCAGGTCATAAATCTGATTTATTATCTTGTGTGTGCCTGGCTTTACACTTACAAGCCCTTGGAGGAAGTGAGTGAGATGAAGAACAAAGAAGAGGACTTGGAACGGCCTAATGATAAATCCTCTGGGCGTTGAAGAAACTGTCACATGTCTCAAACATCTCTGCATTAAAAGAAGACTAGCTAACATAGTACTCATAATGTTGAATATATTTTTCTTTTCAAGGTATGGTTTCGCAAGCCCTGGTTCCAGCTTGAGTGTGTGTTTAGTTTAAGCCCTCGATCACGATAACGAATGCATGCCAAAAATGGAACATTTCAAAGATTCAGTTCCCAAAACCAGATGGAACTCAATTAGAAGTAAAGGGGTGGGAGCGTCATATTTCTCTCTCTCATTAATCTGCACAGCAAACTGTGCTGCAACAAAATTCTATTTTATTTTGCGAGAAAGTTAAGTGCATGTGACTTTTGACCCGTGAACCATTGCCTCATGGGCCCACAGAAAACTGGTGCCAAAACCCAGTTAATAAATGAAGATCCCGTCTCAGACGTGTTATGTTTTCCAGAATGTTTTGCTAAAAACATTTACTGTAAAATATTATTAAAAAATATAAAGGATTGAGACTGTCCCTGAAGTTGTCTTCATTTCAGTTCACATTCATACTGCCTGTTTCTAACCTCGGAGTGTTTTCAAATTCTGTTTTAAGTGTTCAAAACAGAACTTTGCCGTAGTTTTCACCTCCCACACGTAGTAAAGTCCAGCTCCGTGAAGAATCAATAAAATTGCAACAACTTGCAGACAGCATATTATTATCTGGCTATCTTCTGATAAAGTCACTTCGCCAAAAGGAGGCATGAGAGCCCTAGTATTGTGTAGATGTGTGTTTTAGTGACATTAGTGAGAAATGGATCTGGAAATGAATACAAATTAACAATGGTGTGTGCAGCAGATGAAGCAATGGGACAAGTTTTATCATGGAAATATGACAAGTTAATTGACGCAGCAGCTGAGCACGACATTATTGGTGTTTCTTTGCAGGTTTAATTTGGATCGGGTAAAAAAAGGTAGGGCGGAAGTAATACTAAGAGGAAAGTCTTTAAAAAAAAACCATAATTCTTTTTACTATTTTTAGAAGTTTTCTTTCCCATAAATATCTCCTTCTATTTTTCTCAATTTTCCCTCTATCCAAACATAGCCTTGAGCTCAATTGAGATTAACAGAATTAAATTTTTTTAATTTCAAGAGACAGACAAAAATATGATAATATAAACAGAATTGATCCTGTGACCTTTCATTTATAAAAGAGCTTTTATATCACAAAATCATAAGGTTATTGACCACCAAGTAAAGTTGACTTACAATGTTTTTTAAGCCAACTTCAAAGCATGTAAATGCTAAGTAAGAAGCAGGTGGTTGTTGATTAACATAGAGGTTTCTTCCCCATCCAATAGGGCACATATATTTACAAGTTGATTTGAGTAGCCAATGGGCCACCACATTACAAGATATATAAACATATGTAGGTAAGTCTAAGATCTGTACAAGTCTTAAAACGAGCATTGCAAGTAAAATAACATAGAGATTAATTATCTCCTTCATGGTCTGCACTAACGTCAACAATCCGATCGAACCACGGAAGCCTTGCATCAAAACACACACCTCCATGCAAAATCTCCTGCTTTCCTGCGAAAGGTTGAAGAAGCTATTCGCCTGATAAGGTCGACACGACACTTGCCCCTGAGAACTACGTAAGACGACATGGCTCAAAACACTTTTCCTTAATGAAGATTCAACCGAAGGAACCATATTCAACGTTCAACTCAAAGAGAACTAGAGCTAACTGAGAAGAGCCCGAGCCCACCCGATTCGCAATTTAATTTCCTCAGATTAATTATGCCGAGCATAATTAGTCAAAGCAATGGATATGGATCGCAATCGCTTTTCCATCACAGCTCCAACATGATAGGCTTAAATAATCATGCTGTAATTTATTCCTACTGGCTACATAACTCACCACCAACCCATTTTGATCTCTGTCTTCTTCTTTTATACATAATTATATCACGTTTAGTAATGCCATCTCAGATTATCGCATTATAGGCTGTTCAATTCGTTTTACATAAGCTATCATGCTCGCCTATTATCATCTCCATCTCCAAAAAGAAACAAGAATACAGAATGAGCCACCATATATACAAATATGCACCGTACTTCTCATTTTAAAAAAACTTTTTCAAGGCAGAGTATTATGCACTGTGCCATTGGCCTTCAGCCCTTCACGAGTCATAAAAGGCACTTCTATCATATTATACATCATCAGTAAAAAAAAATAAATAAATAAATTTCATTAACTCTATCCTAAAATTTAATAACATTTAAGATATATATATATATATAGACATGTGTGTATTGCTTAATAAGATATCTAACAAGATCATAATCCACATAACAATAAATAAGTAAAATTGTATTTTTCTTTAATAAATTTAATAAAGTGATTTATAATAAGGATAAAAAAAATCTATGTCATCTGCAATACGACTAACAAAATATATAACAATCTTAATTCTATGATCATTTTACCATAATGTCATCATTTTTAAAATGAGACCTGGGCCGTCCAAATTCATTTAAGTAATGGATAATTGTATAAATGTGTGTAGATAACATCTGGTTAAAGTTTTTGATTCCTTATTTTTGAATGATAAATGGATTTTCTTAAAAGATTAAATTAAGTGGTGGTGAAAATGCAAAGAAAACAATGCATGTAGGTTATTACCAACTTCCTCCCCGAACAATGTCAAGTTTGGATAGCGATGGCTTCAGTCCAGAAAACTTGGCGTAAGCTCCAACGTCATCATAGTTATCTCAATCATATTCATATCTGTGCTTTTTGCAAAATCGTATTTATTGAGGTGGGAATGAATTCACTCCATTATTATTATTATCACACAGTCACAGATTCACAATAAACAAATAAAATTTATATTTTTTTGTCCCTCATGCTTATTATATTTATATTGTATAAGATAAAATATACGAGAGAAGCCATCTCGTAAAGATCAAAATAATCTTTTCAATTAATCATGAAGTAAAATAAAGACCCCGGTATCACACATTTGCCCTAAGATAACAATTTAGATTCGACCCAATGCGCCGACTGCTGACTTTTCACTCCTCATGCACGAAGAGATAATGGAGAACTATTTTTTTTTGGTTAATCATGTTATCTGCATATTATTTTACTTGCTAAATACAATCAAATTACATGATTGCTTTAGATATAATATTTTATTTTCTGTAATTATATCACAATGGACCAAGTTAAACCTTGTTTTGGTATAAGAAGGGAACGAAATAAGGAAAATAAATTTTAAAAAAATGTGAGATTGAGACCTCGTATAATAACACTGTCACATGAATATAGTACGGGTGATGAATGTTTTAGCGGAGCTGATTGATTTTATGGGATGATACATGTGAATAATGATTTGATACAATCTATGCTACGTTTAGTTATGTTTTAGATTTCTATTTGTGGCCTCAAATTGTGTGGTGGGTCCACGCTTGAAGCAGAGGCAGACACTTTGGTCCTTTTTAACATATGTGATCAAGACATTTAATTTCAAACACTGTTTTGATCTCTCCCTGCCACCATTATATATCCTCACATTGATTCGGACATTCCAACAACCCTGGGGCTGTTATCCAAATAATTTATGATTTTTTTTTAAAAAAAATATATATAATCTCAATCTGCCAAATCAGTCTTTTGTTTTCAGATTGCGATCACATTGAATTTGTGGATGGCGCGAGGCAATGATGGTGCTTACTAAATTGCTGTGATTCAACTAAATGAGTCTATTTTTTTTTTTTTTAAAAAAAACAAACTCAAACCATATGATTTAGGATGGGACCATATTTCTGGGTGAGCTCGCTAAAAATTAGAAAAGGGAATTAATTAATTAACCTTAAAAAATAGAACCCATTTGATTTACAGCTGTCCGTATTTACTTATACCATACTACAATTTTGATTTGCATTCCAACCAGGTTATCACTCTATCCCGTCTTTTTTTTTTTAACAAGAAATTTTCTAAACATAAACTCTTCTGTCTGATATATTTATTGATTATTAATTGTCTAAAATCACCAACCAATTATCAAATGTGGGTATTTTTCTTTAAAAATATGTAAATTGTTAATACACTTATTGTTTCAATAGAATTAATTCTATTTTTTATTCTTAATAATTATTAATTCGCCTATCATAAAAAAAACATTGGAAATAGTTATACAAAACTGAGATTAATAATTAATGCATCATAAAGCTCGAGTTTCTCATTTTTATTGAAAACTTACGTTCTTTTAATTAGTACAATTTTGAAGTATAAGCTTTAATCTAATTTTAATTTTTTAATCAGAGTAATCAATTAATTTAAACATACAAATACGTAAAAAATATATTTTTAAGTGATATCAATGGAAATAAAATAAACTTACATATTTAAGGCATTGTTTCATTAAACCAAAAGCATGTAATTTGCACTGATAAAAAGTCCCCATTATCCCATTTCAATTTATTATCTTCAGAATTAACTATTAACTATTGTAACTAGAACAGATAACAAATTAAAAGCATGAACACGTATATAATTTCAAGCTAGTACGAAAAGGCATATAGCCGAGTCCTCTCTCATGTGTGTGTGTGTGTGTTTGTGTGTCTTCCAATCCTTTCTCTGCAGTATCTTGCTTCTTTCATTCCAGAATTTACGAATCTTTATTTTCCTCCCTCTGTTTCAGCACTTAGCTCCATCACTGCTTTCCGACCTTCTTTCTTTTCATACAATACCACTAACTGATCATAAAGCAGTGCCCATACGCAAATTCATGCTGTGGCACTTTTCCTCAAGACAGACATTTCAAGATAATATTTATCGTGGTGGGGCCGGCCGCTGCAGCAGAATCGCTAGATGGCTTGTATTGGGCATGTTTAGGAACTTCTGGAGCTTCAAAATGCATTTCTAAAAACATTGTTTCTGATTATGGATAGATCCTATGATGCCTGTCCAGCTTAAAGCGTGATGGATCCGAAGCTGATTAGATTGCCTTTGGTTGATTTTTGATTTGCAGCAAATGAGGTATGCGACAGATTTGTGACATCTGGATTCCATGCAAACCTGATAACCTACTTGACCCAAGAGATGAACATGCCTCTCGTAGCTGCCTCCAACACTCTAACCAACTTCTCCGGAACTTCCAGCTTCACCCCTCTCATCGGTGCCTTCATCGCCGATTCTTTTGCCGGCCACTTTTGGACCATCACCGTCGCCTCCCTCATCTATCAACTGGTCCCCCCCCCCTTCCCTTCCACTCCTCTTACAGTCATTCACCATACAACTATTATTTTATTCCATGCTCTCGCTTTGGGTCAGATTCGAAGTTTTTATGCTTCTTAAGATAACATATAGTTTCAAATTTGCATATATACAAGAGCTTATGTCATCAACTTCCATACATGCACAGGGCTTGTTAGTGTTAGTCAGCAATATAGCCATCTCTGCGTCCTCCACCATGTCCAACTCAAGTGAACTGCAAAGAAGCTCCAATCTCCCAAATTTGGGTACTCTATGCCTCTCTGCTTCTCACATCAATCGGGACCGGAGGCATTAGGCCCTGTGTAGTGCCTTTTTCCACAGACCAGTTTGACATGTCCAGGAAAGGAGTCGCCTCCAGGAAGTGGAATCTCTTCAATTGGTACTTCTTTGCCAGGGGGTTTTCTTCCTTAAGTGCTCTCACTGTGGTGGTCTACGTCTAAGACAACATGGGTTGGGCTTGGGGGTTTGGCATTCCAACCATTGCCATGTTCATATCTGTTATCGCCTTCGTGTTAGGGTCACCACTTTACAAGATTTACAAACCAAGAGGGAGTCCTCTGCTTTGCTTGCTTCAAGTAGTTGTTGCAGCTGTTCCAAAGAGGAAGCTGGTTCTTCCCCAAGATCCCGACCTATTGTACCAAAATAAGCAGCTGGATGCTCCTATTTCCTGGTAAGGAAGGCTTCTTCACTCTGATCAGTACAAGTAAGCCCACGACTTGGTTCACTTCTTTTACCACTGTCAAACATCAACATATACATATATATACCATCCTTTCTTCCAGACCAAAGTCTGAGTTAATTTTCCTCGAGTCTGTATCCGCAGGTGGCTGGATAAAGCTGCGATAGTAACAGAGGAAGGGGCCAGAGATGCAAATGCTCCTCCAAACTTGTGGAGATTGGCCACTGTGCATAGAGTTGAGGAGCTAAAATGCATAATTAGAATGCTTCCCATTTGGGCGGCTGGCATATTGCTCGTAGCCTCTTCATCACACCTTCATAGCTTTGTGATCATTCAAGCTCGCTCCATGGATCGCCACCTTTCTCGCTCATTCCAAATCCCACCAGCCACCATGTCCATCTTCAGCATCCTAACCACCGTGTTTGGTGTTGTTCTCTACGAACGCCTCTTTGTGCCCTTGGCTCGCAGATTCACAAAGAACCCTAGTGGGATCACATGCCTGCAGAGAATGGGAGTGGGATTTGCGGTTGGTATTGTAGGCACAGTGGTATCAGCTCTAGTGGAAATGAAGAGAAAATCAGTGGCTTCCGAGTACCACTTACTGGATGATCCAAAAGCCACAATTCCTATCAGTGTGTTCTGGTTGGTGCCACAGTATTTCCTTCAAGGGGTGGCCGAAGTTTTCACGTCTGTGGGGCATTTGGAGTTTCTGTACGATCAGTCTCCCGAGTGAATGAAGAGCACAGCTTCAGCTCTGTATTGCGTAACCACTGCAATCGGGAGCTATATGGCAACTATGATGGTTCGTGACTTGAGTGGGAAGGAGAGTAGTAACTGGCTTCCAGATAGGAACATAAACGGGAAAATTGGATTACTTTTACTTTCTAGTTAGTGGGATTCAGGTCTTAAATCTGATTTATTATCTCACGTGTGCCTGGCTTTACACGTGCAAGCCCTTGGAAGAAGTTAGTGATGGATGAGGTGATGAACAAAGAAGAGGACTTGGAACGGCCTAATAACACGATTATTGAAGAAACTGTCACACACACACGCACAGGTCTTGTCTCGAACATCTCCGAATTCATTTAATGAAGACTAATATATGACTCATAAAACTGAATACATGTTTTTTTTCAATGGTTGATTTCGCAAGCGGGCGTGAGTGAATAGGCCTTTGACCCCGATAACGTGTGCATGCAGGTAATATTCATTATTAACCAAAAAACCAGATGGAGCTATCCATCGTCCGTGGGTCTAACTGACGAAGGTATTTGACACTCTCATAAATAGAGTGGGTTCGATTCCTGGGAGTGCCAATTTGTTATGGTTCCAGTCGCGGCGCTTGGGGAGGCATCTTAGCTCCTGGGTGTCTAGGTAAACGCTTGAGGGTAATTGACGGCTCGTCCTGTCCAACATTGGTATGACCTAGAAGGAAGGGAGATTTCGCCCTGCCCTTAGATCGTGGGTGAACCCAACCCCTTTCCAAAAATTTATGTATCAAAAAAAAAAAAAACCAAATGGAGCTCAAATACAAATAAATGGAGTGGGTGGATCCTATTTCTATCTATAATATTCATAGCGCACACTATGCGGAGACAATTATCGTTCTAAAAACACATTAACTCAAATTGAGATGAAATTTATCTCACATTCTTATTTATTATATTATAATGAAAAGAATAACCGCTGATTGCACATGACTTTTAACATGTGAATTATTGTCTCGTGGATGTATAAATATGTGTCAAAACCGAATTAATAACTGAATGATAGCGTCTTAGTTATATTTTCCATAGTGTTTTGCCCAAAACACAGAAAATTATAAGATTATTTTGTACAATGTATGCTTATTAATTGTTATTGGATTCTTAGATAATCAAATGCCTTTATTAGAACTTCATATCAAATTAGCGATGGACCACAATTAATGCAAAATATAAAATTTACGATGAATTCCACTGCTTATAAGTTAATAAGCATTTTTAACCCATGCACTGAAGACTGCTTTAATTGTTTTACAAATTATTA
>QFDD01005613.1:0-15937 GCA_006871305.1 Vachellia collinsii | reverse complement strand
TGTCCCTTGAGTATCTTATTTTTTGTACACTCTTCTTGCCACTGAATGATATCTGTAGTATCTTATTGATTTTTTCTTTGCAGAAAGGTCGTTTGTCTGAGGTTGAAGCACGATTCTATGCAGCTGAAGTTGTGGATGCTCTTGAATACATACATAATTTGGGTTTGATACATCGTGATATCAAGGTGGTTCTGTATGACCATTAAACTATTCTAGGTTATTAAATAGTTATATGTCTAAATGTATTCCGAGGATTAAATTTCTTAAATTGCAGCCGGAGAACTTGCTGCTTACAATTGAAGGACATATTAAAATAGCTGATTTTGGGAGTGTGAAGCCTCTGCAGGGTAGCCAAATCATGGACTTCCTTCCAAATGCGGCATCAGGTAAGATGAGGAGCATTTTTGACGATGCTTTTTTTCCTTTTTATGGTTATTCTTATATGTTATCATTTTCTTTTTATTCTTAGATGATAGAGCCAGCACATTTGTGGGGACAGCTGCTTATGTCCCTCCAGAGGTTCTTAATTCTTCTCCAGCAACATTTGGGTAGGAACCTAAGTATTTAAAACTTATTAGTGAATTGAATGCTGTAATAGTAGCATTGTTTCTTGTACTGATGTCTGTGCCCCCAGATGATTTATTCATATAAGGGTTTCTTTTCTTATCTAAGATTTGTTTGTTCCATGCCAAGTCTTTTCACAGTAATTATTATTTTATTTTTATTATAATTTTCACACAGAAATGACCTATGGGCCCTGGGATGCACATTATACCAAATGCTCTCGGGAACTTCTCCTTTTAAAGATGCGAGTGAATGGCTTATTTTCCAAAGAATCATAGCTAGAGATATTCAATTTCCAGACTATTTTTCAGATGAGGCAAGGGACCTTATTGACCGGTTACTGGTTAGTATTTTCTGATTATGAATACAGAAATTGCTGTTTTTCTTGTCCTCTATCAAATTGACTAGCCGAAAGCATGGGGAATTTTCCTGATTCTGGGTTTGTATACTGTTTTTTTTTTTTTGATTCAGTTGAGTTCACTTTGTCTACCTTCGACCTTCTTTTTCTGGTAAACCAAGTTCTTTTAGCGGAAAGTGGTGGAGAACAATATAGAAGTGATAAAGGAAAAGAGAAAGGGAGAGAAGTGAGATGCAGAGAGAAATAAAGTTTTGGGGGGGGGGATATCTGACTAACAAGCCAAAAGAACTTGTTTATTACTCAAGAAAAGGCAAAGTATCCTAACCCAGAAATGTCACAAGGGTTGAGGGTGTGAGTAGCTTCCACTACCTAAAAATCTTCATCTTGCTTGGTTTTCGTATGTACAAGTTTGTGTGCGCTGATGGTAGCTGTAGTGGTTGTAATTTTTAATTCATAACAGCCATGTTATTATGTTTCAGGATTTGGATCCCAGCAGGAGACCAGGTGCAGGACCTACTGGTTACACTGTTTTGAAAAGGCATCCATTTTTCAAGGGAGTGGACTGGAGTAACATTAGGGATCAGAACCCCCCAAAAGTTGCTATGGAACCAGCGGTTATGACTTTAATTGAATTTCCAAATAATTAGTGTGGGAAAATGGGGGAAGGAACGTTGTTTCATCCCCTTTCCTTATTGTTGAATATGAAGAAATTTCTAACTATACTATTTACATTCCACTTCTGTTGCAGTCACCTGATGGTGGAGATGTTTATGATTCGTCATGGAACCTTTCTCACGTCGGTGATACTTCTGCTAGGCAAGCTGATGGAAATATTGGTGCCACATCATCTTCTGAGGGGTTTGGTCACATAACTAGGCTAGCCTCAATGGATTCTTTTGATTCAAAGTGGTATTCACTAGCTTATTTTCTATGCCTCGGTGATGAGGAAACATTATATTCACTTGAAATGTTACATGCTATGAAAAATATGAATTAGCTATCACACGTGTTAAAGGACTTTCAAGGATGTCTTTGGACTCATCTGTCATGTGTCAAAATCCTCTGCTTTTGGTTTATTTCCTGAAGAATGCCATATAGTCTATATTGTACTTTCTCAGTGCCATAAAGGATTTTCAGATGGAAATTATTTTAAAACTATTCAGAAGCCTGTTATATTGCATAGAGCATTCACGATAAATGATCCTGGGTGACCTTCATTTTTCATAATTAAATTGAAATTTCATATTGCCATCAAAAATAAATTTCAGCACAAAGTAGGTGTTTCATTGCTGGTACTTTGGTGGCTCAAATTACAATAAAATATTTATGCATTCTCATTTAGCTGCCAATGTTCACATTTGTAAATGCTAAATTCTTTAGTTGCAGACTCCAAAGAACAGTAAGTATGCGTAGGACTTTTAGTAAAGTTATTTTATTTATTTTATTGCTTATTACATGTTAGCGATGCGTAATTATATGTTAAAAAACATGTTTGCTTGCCAACAGTCATTAATTGTGCTTCCTAATATGCAGGCAACAATTTTTGGATCCCGGCGAATCTGTTATTATGATCTCAATGGTAAAAAAGATGCAGAAACTAACAAGCAAGAAGGTGCAGCTTATCCTTACTAACAAACCAAAGCTGATCTATGTGGATCCGTCAAAGCTTATCGTGAAGGGAAATATAACATGGTCTAATAATCCAAATGAATTAAGCATTCAAGTGACAAATCCATCTTGTTTCAAAATTTGCACTGTAAGCCTTCTCTTCCAAATATCTTTCTGAAATTTGCTAGCCATATGGATGATAGGCAACATTCCAGCTTCCACGATTAATATTCTTTTCTAGTGTCTCTATCCTTCCCTTTGAATGTTCATTAAGTTATTGCACACATATTTGTATTACATAGTTTACTTGATTATGTAAATATTCTTTAAGGCATTTTTTGGATCTGTCCTTGCTGAATTTGGGAATGTTGGATCCATACTTATCCTGATGCTTGAGAACGCAATGTTGGATCGTATGAAAGTCTCAGCTTACTAAATTACACTATGTCAAAATTTTTCTCCAAGCCCTACCATAGTCCAATTGTTGGGATCCCTCTTTATATTTCGATTTTACGTCTTAATTATGTTCTAGGACTTGCATTTGCATTTTTCTGTTTTAATGTGGTATTGTGATGATGCAGCCAAAAAAGGTATTGTCATTTGAGGATGCCAAGCAAAGAGCTTATCAGTGGAAGAAAGCAATTGAAGGGCTACAAAACCGGTGATATTAATTTTTGCATATTTGATAGCAGCTTTTTTTTCTCTGGATATCTTGATATTGTTCAGAAATGAAGAACTGGTGACGGTCCGGTGATCAGTGTTATCCATCAATATGATATTCAGATGTGGATTTAACCTTTTATTCCCAAAGCTGGCTCAGTGGGGAAGTTTCTATGTTTTGTCATGTTGGAGGTTGGAAACTTGAAGTCATTACTTTGTATTTGTATTTGCTTGCAAGTACAGTCATTCATGATAATTTAGGTTTAGGGTTGGAATTAAACCCTTTTTAGGGCTTAATACTGTATTAGTTGCTAAGCTTGTTGCTAAGCCCTGGTCAGAATGGGATTTGGAATATTAACCGCACCGTCAATCAAAGTATCAAACAATTGTGGCCTATTGTAAAATTTCGTTGTTATATAACCATTTTAAAATATGAGCCAAGAAATAAGCAAATTCATGGCAACTCAATTCAAGCCCAGAAGCGGGAAACTGGGCACTGTTGCGAGTTTGCCAATTTTTAAAGAAAATAACCTAGTCATCTTTAGAGGAGTAACACTTTTATAATTATGGTATTTGTCCTTTCTCTATTGTTGACCGCTGGGTTTTATAATATTTGATAATGAATTGAAAGTTATATTCAATTCTTAATATAAGAATTAAAACTAATCTATAAAAAATTATTTTATTTAATTATTTATAATAAATGTGTATTTATCTTTATAAAAAAACCATTTTAATTGATGAAAACTTCTGTTATATATAACCAATAAACATACTATGTGAAAAAATTATGAATTTAGGTAGTAACGTAACTTAAGATTTTAATAGAGGAGAAGGTAGTAAATAGACAAAATAGATGGTATAAAATATAAAAGTATAAATTATTAAAACGGTAGCATATTAAGGATGATGGTAATAATCAAGACCCGAGCTCTCTTATCTAAGAGGCCTCAGAATATATTTACAAATCGCAAAACAAATCTACCGAAACCCCCAACATAAAATTCAGTGGGCTAAATAAAACTGTATAAAAGAGGCGGCCTACCTGCAAAAACCACTCTCCTCTCCTATAAATCCCAACCATCTTTCCGACTGTTAAATTCACACTTAGGACCCAAACTTCCATACATGTGAGAGAATTTAACAAGGCAATTACTTCTCAACTGATAATGCACTCTTGTGTTCTTGCTGATTGCTGCACCAGAAAACTTTGATGTGTCAATGGCCCAAGCTGGTCTCACATAATCGACTGTCCTTGATGACCGTGAACTTGCATTTGCATACAAATAATTTAAGAGAACGTCTTCACAGTTAAAATACTTGTCCACCAGATCCCTCCCCTGCTTGGCATCCTCACCCCAGTACCTCTTGAAAGCTACCTGGGAATCGATGAAAGCTGCACCAGTAAGAATCATGTTATACCCTTTATGCATTCGGGCATATCTTTCCGGTCGATATTTTAATGGGTACCCATTGATGAATCGAGGATAGAATCCAACGATCCGATCTGGATGCTGACGCCATACATTAAAACCTCGCTCAACGTCATCACATGTCATCATAATGTCGTCATCAAGCTCAAGGACCGCCCGTGTTTCGATCAATGGATCAACCTTGAACCGATTATTCAGTGAGTTTCTTTCCTCTACCCTGATCCTCAACGGTACTGCTGAATCCAGATCACTCGGTTCTGGGGGAACTCCCTTGTTCCAAACCACAACAATCTCCCGCACAGAAGAGCATCTCGAGTAATGTTTCACGTACATCTTCAAGTTCCAGAGACGAGCATCATAGGTCATAGTCAATAATGTGAATTGAGAATACTGTCCTTTCCAGGGGTATGGCGCTTCAGAACCATTGCCCCCATAGATATTGTTAACCCCTTGGCAAATTAATCCGACCACCAATGCAAATATAATAGTAAGAACCGACTTCCTAGCACAAGTACTATGCTTGATTTTAACTCGGACAGATGTTAGGGCTCGGTTTACACGGCTCAAAAGCCTTATTGCTCTTGACAAGAACATATTTGATCTTTCCCAAGCCATGAAAGAAGCGTTCCTCTTCCCAGAGCTATGAACAAACCAGTGGAGAGGGAAAATACAGTTCACAAGTCCAAGTAACACACCCATTAGCACAATGAGAACAGCAGCACCTATCATTGAAGCATAGCCAATAATGAAGCGTCGGACTAAATCCCCAGCATGAACACGATCCCCATCCATAACTGCAACCCAACCACCAGATGGCAGCTGCTGCACATCTAGGTGATGGTATCGAGCACCATTCCAGGCATTTTGACCCTTTTCAGGCTCAATAAAATTGAAGGGTACTTCAATTTCTTTATATTCTTCATTGGTAAGAGCTTCTATCTTAAAAATGCGGACCCGTCTTCCATATGTTTCCTGACCAATTCGAAAAAGATTCCCCCTGTAAAAAAATGGCCTGCCTCCATTGCGAGCTCCCACACTTCTGTCAATGTTCATGGGGTTTTCCTGATGAGGTGTCCAAGGACCAAGAGGTGAACTACTATGCCAAATCTCCAACCGCCCATTTTTCTTGGAGCCAAAACCACTATGGTCCGAACCAAAAAGCCAATACTTCCCATCATAATTAATGATTGATGAATCAACAAGGGGCTTTTTCATGATAACCTTTTCCAATTTCCAATGCAAAGGAAAGTTAAGTGCTCTGTAGACACGAAGTTCACCTTTTTTACTGCTATCAGGCATCATGTATATCTTTAGACACAAAAGAAAGAAATTATAAGAATGATTATATCGTGCTTTGGATAAAAATTTAATGGAATGAACAGACAAAATACAAGTTCACATGCATTATAACATAACAGGCATACGGGTTTTCTCAGGACAAACTTTTTCACAGGCATTAACTGAACGCATACAAGACCCAAATACAGTATTGACCAGATCCAGAAAGTTGTATTTAAAGCCTTCCAGATACGAAGTTAGCTAATTTATGAAATAAAGCAGCAATTAAATTTATTGTCCCAATTACTTAGCTAGTAAATCAATGCCAAAAAACCATTCTCAGTGTATTTATGAGTAAGAAATTCAGCCTCTACCTGGCCAAGATATTCAAAGACATATGGATAAGAAAGATGCCAATCCTCATTCAAGGCAATGCCTAATTGTTGCCACGTAACTCCTTTGTCAGTACTTTTTGCGACTCCAATATCTCCTTGCAAAGTGATCGAATTCTTTGTCTCATAGAATAAGTAAAAACTACTTCCCTGAATCATGGTGCCAATATGAATAAACAATGTTATTTATCTATACAAAAGATCAACAAAAAAGACTCTAAAACAGATTAACACGATCTAACCATAAGGAACAAAAGGCTGATGAATGGAATAAAGTGATAGACTACTAGAAAAGCATCATACCCCTTCCCCTCACCGGAAAAGCATGCAAAAACAATCAATTTTTCAGGAGAAGTTTATGTCCACAAAGCTCTTGGAAATAATGGTACTGAAATCAACAAAAAACTATCCTAAATTCAGCCATCTAGACATGCAACCATCCTTTCTTTTTAGGGATAAGAAAGTAACTTTAGTAATGAAAGTTACAAAAATAAAGATGGGGGATAAGAGTAAGATGTCATCCTAAAGAAATTTACGTGTAAATTAGAAACTAAGGGGGATTTGACTGGTATTATCCATATGAATTTCATTTCCCCTATAATCCCATTAGGTATTTATTTTTAGTTGCACTTCACTGCCTTCCAACATCCAGGAAAACCAGAAACACTCAAGTTTTCTACTCACACAACTATAAGGTGTTTTCTGGCAGTGAAACTTGCTCATCTCTAAGTTGTAGTGCATGGTCAACTATCTTAAATATTTCACAAGCCAACAAGAGATACTAATTAAAGATTGGCATTCATGTCATTGATGTTCCATTAAATAACTAAGTACATCATATGAATCATATTTTTTTCCTTCCCTAATTCCATCCAACATCAACAATACGAGATAATGACCGAATGGTTATATTGATAGCGCCTTTTGGTTTCCAGGATGTCCTGAATTCAACCAGGTCAATATCAATAGTGCCTTGAGTCTATCAATCAGTTCCCTCTTGACTTTTCGTTCAACTTTTCAGCGTCTAATTGCTGAAGTAATTTCATCAAGGAGGTGGCCCGAAGAAACCAACAGATATATCAGTTGTATAGTAATTCCAGGCTAACAACTTTCACTCTGAGAAAGCGTATTCTCCAGCTCCAATCCAAAATCAACAATGTTAAATTTGGTTCCATTAAGTGGGCCTTTGGATAGTTCATTTCGTTTTGTTACGTATACAAAGAAAATAGGAGAGATGCTGGTGAAATGATATATGACGGTTCATAATTAACCGCAAACATTGATTTGGCCAGCAAAAACATGAGATAAGATGATGCTACAACAAAAACACGAATTTTGGCCAGAGAGAAAACATCAGCGAGGAACAGAATTGACTCCGAAAAAGATGCATGAAGCAACTAATAGTGACAAAAAAAAAGGCTTATACCTGAATGAAGAGAAAAGGGTCAGCTACAAAATTACTCTGAAAACCAGCACCAGAAAGTGAAGCACACGTTACCACGGGGTTGGCTACAGGCCAAGCAGCAGTTTCATTTTTCCACATATTTACCTGCATACGATTGGAACAGTCAGATCCAAGGATTGAATTCAACAAACTCCAATTAAAATATTCTTCGGGATTATAGTTGCGCAAGAATCGATGATGTCATTTTTAACGCCCAGCAAAACCAAAAAACAGTTCATAATTCACATTAAAAAAAACAATTACCAGAATAAGCACAATAAAAATAGAACACGGCTTGCCAATTTTTTTTCTAAATAAAAAATTACAATTAGAGGAAGGAAACAGAAGCGTGCCCGTAGGAAACCGAGTACAATCAAAAATCAATGTGCAAAAGGAAAACAGGGAGCGTAACAAGAAAGATAAGACTTACAGCTTCGATGGGTTTGAGAGAGAAGGGAGAGTCACCGAAGAAAATCCCAATCGACCAAGAACCATCGTTGTCCTCCTGGCAGCCGAACGATGACAAGTTCGTCCGAAAGGACGGCGTGAACATGACCCAAACATAGAGGGTGGCAATCGATCCGAACAATACTAGACACGCAAAGAAGAAAACGAAACCAGAGGAAAATAAGCGATTGTAGAAGTGGTGATGGGGTTCCAGCCTCCACCTACAAGAGCATTTGACGGTCATGTCACAGCAACTACCACTCCCACCACCTCCGGAACCGCCAGCGCCTCCGACCCCAACAAGGTCCATACCCATATCGCCAAATAGCCACCAGAGGGAGAGATCCCAGCAGTGAATTTCTAAAGACACGGCAGAAAATGCGCTTACCCAAAGCGAAGTACTCCACCGTAATCAGTAATCACAAAAGATTGTCACCGAAGGATTTTGGAGCCGCTGCCACGATATCCAATCCCGAAGAAAAGGTTTAAACTTTAAAATTTTAAATTTGTGTCTGCGTATAATGTCTCTCTCATGTCCTGTTCTTTCGGTTTTCCGGATATAAGTGGAGTTCGCTGACGCTAATAATTCCCAGATTTTTTTGGCCGAAGTAATTACCAATATAATTATTAACTTATTTCTCTAAATTTTGAGTGTTTAGTTAACCCTAGTAATATACCCGTCTCATATTTTTAATTTCTGTAAAAATTTAAAATTAATTCATATAATTATTAGAAATTATCAATTGAAAAGCATGTAGATATTGATTTATAGATATTGATTTAATGTAAATAATTTCATGCATTCCTTGTTACCGTTTCTTCTTTTTTTTGAACATGTATCTAATACACAAACCTAAGGACCTGCGAGAATAGATCTTCTTGCGAAAGGGCAAGGCATCCTGAGTGCAGAACATGCAGTGTAACATTATCTCCCACTTTTGTATGTGCATCTTTAACTAGGGAATCTGCACACTTGATGGTATCAATCACGCGGCACATACTGCAATTCAATGTCCCAGTCTGAGTAAATCAAGTCTCTAATCTCATTTATCATGTTAATGTTTCTTCTAAAAACTGCCCAAACGCAAAAATAAAGAATAAGAAAATGCCCATTTTAGAATATATGGACTATTTGTTATTATTATTATTTTTTTTAGTGAAAAGAAGTTCATTTCATCAAATTTGACTTTACATGGGCAGTGAAGTTTTGTGTGAGAAATTGCAGAGTAACATTAATAGTTGAGAGTCTTTGAAGTATGGATAAATAAAGCTCTAACAGCAGCAGTAAGTTCATCCGAAGTGAAGGTGTCCTGAGCGAATAGGCACTGGTTCCTAACGTTCCATAATCTTCAGCAAGTTAGACAAATACTAATCTTCCATGAGATGTCCAGCTTTGGGTTTTTGATCATTTAACACACCCAACCTGCAGTCTCCATCCTAAAGACATCACTACACAACTTGTAGTGATTTGTTATTGGAATAGGACGATATGTCCCAAAGGCTATCTCACAACTTGTCCGAGTTTACTTTTGTTCCGTCCTACAACCTTTTGAGTTAGGCTCACATAATTGTGACTCACACGAATCGGTTCAGAACGATCTTTTTAAACAACGCTAGTTATATGTACGTACACAACTTCACATTGGAGGAGAAAAAGGAAGATATATTTGCATATTTTGTGGATTGTTGATTTAAGTAGTGGTATTTTATTTAGGCCCGTGTGAAAATAAAAGTGTCGAACCACTTGTAATTGTATTGATGAACGGCATTGACAGTTTGATCTAATTGGTGGACTATTGGCCTTTGGATTCTTTTTGTTTTTTTATACACATTGCCCTTTTTTTTTTTTGACCTGAATATACACATTGGCCTTTGGATTCTTTGTTCTTTATATTTCTTTTACCGTGAGCTGTGATATTTATGTCTCTTTACTGCTATTCATTTTTATATGACAACTCTGACCGATTCGAGTGATGTGCAAGAATTTGGGGCTGCAATTTTCATAACACTAACAAGAATTCACATATTCTAGTTAATGAAGCACTGATACTTGACAAAAAGAATTTTCCCTCCCCTCCGAGATACCAAACAGCATCTAAGTGTCTTTGCAGATAAAGAAAATTACTATTGTAATTTAAACCCCAAGCTGAATTTTTGTTTAATCCGTAACTTCTATATATGCCTATATACTGACCATAAGATACAGCAAATTTGTCACAACAAGTACAGAATTAAGAATCCAACTCAACAAGTCAAAATTCAGGACCAAAAAGTTACTTGAGAACTTCATATATATCAGTTCTTTTGGATCAGAATCAAACAGGCAAGCAAGTCAAACATGACAATTGGCAAAGAATACTTGCTACTATACAGTCTTGTCATGGCGCATCCGCCTGCCTGCTTGCCTACATGCAGGCTCTACATGTGTGGCCAACTTAAACATGGCTGTATAAAGAATTGCATGAAAAGACAATAATGCTATGATAAAAAAATTATGAGGAGCCAAAAGTTATGTCCATATTGCCGAAGGAGATCTACAATCCCAGATGTAAAATCACCTAGTGACGTTTCATTTCCCGAAATACATTCGCCACGTTTGGTGATAGTCTTGGAAGGAATTTAAATAGCTGTAGCACAACACAATGAGCGCTAATTAGCAGTAATAATATTGAGAAGTAATTGAAACAATACATTTCAAGTCTAGTAGCTTTATACAAAATGATGATAATGTATGATTTCTGGGAATTGTTCCATTATATATCACAGATCCTGAAGACAGACTCACATTATGATGAAAGGAACAGAAACAAATAAGTTCTAGCTAATGCCCCTTTCCCATTACAGACAAAGTTTCTTCAAAGGTATTCAAGTATAAAGAGTGTAAGACTGCAAGGTTGAGCGGAATGAAGTTATTTGGTAATAGTTAGAGAGGAATGCCAAGATCTTAAAGTATAATATTTTTGTTGTTGTCTTGGGCTGAAGTGGTACTTTTATCCCCTTTATACTGCTTTGCCAATGGCAAGTTCAGAGAAATTTAGTCGGTTGAGAATAATTTGTTTAGTTGAGGAGCTTTGATTTCTTTATCGTCTGTGCTCATTTCTTTTAAGAGCATATCTTATCTTATCCAATGCTCCTGAAATTCACTAGACCACTTCTCTCAAGAGTTCTTTGTAGACTAAGATTTGACATTTCTTTCGTATAGAGGAAATACTTAAGTAGAACATTGTGTTGTATTCACATACCATATTCCACGATAAAATCAGGTTTCTTTTAGGCTTCTTTTAATTTTCTGACTATGAAAAATTTAAATTCATGAAACCAGTAAATTTGGGAGCCTTTTAAGAGCAGAATATACCCAGAGTTTCACGCATGCATCGATGATAACAGGGACCAGGCAAACAAAAATTGTTATAGCAGACTGATCAACTTCAAGCCCATAGTGCTCAATGAGAATCTCTATCAAAGTTTGCCAACCAGATTCAGAATGATACCTGCAAGCAGCCCATTATGCAAAAAAGCAGTTAACTGTATAAGCAACATGAGATGCATATCAACCAAAAAAAAAAAATCTTAAGATCTAATAAAATGAAAAATCAAAAGGTGTTATTACACAAAATTATTGTGGTTCCTGATGCTGCACAGAATTTGAGAGAAAAGCCACAATGTTCATAGATTACAAATAGGGTGTATTATTAGTGTTTTTATGTCACATAAAGATGAATGACTAGTGAAAAATAGAAAAAAGAAAAGTTAGAACAATTGTCATGTATGAAATGCCTTAAATAAACAAGATTTCTGTTATTCGCTGTATAACCATGTTATCATGTGGTTAGGATAAGACTCAAAAGCAGTTTTCCTTGTCATCTCTATTATTATGGAGAAATCAAGGAATGTTGGAGTCTTGTATGGCGTAAAGTAATCCCTTATGACTTAAAAATTTATCTTTAGGCATCTTGTTCAATTTCCTCTTTTTCCATGCCATCACTTGAATAATTAAATGTTTATGAGCAGAAGGTCTTGCAGTTTTTTCCCATAGCGGTAAGTTTGTTAACCTTAAACATTAACATAGCATACAGCTGCGATTTCACCCATCTAAGTGCAGATCTTTCTAGGAACCCTTTTTGCAAGAAAAACCATAATGGAGCTATGCCTATTAGGGGTCTAGGAGCTGTAGTGTGAAGGCATAACCCACGATTCCCATTGATGAATTTGAACGGTGCACAACCATATATACACAAAAATAGTTACATCAAATTCACGTGAGGGTACTGATGGAGTGATATGACTTGTGAGGGTGGACTAGAGGTGCCTTTCATGACTTCCAGGGATACAAGGACTTAATCTTGAGAGGAATCATGCCTAAAGGGTGAGTTATCTTTTCAGGTTTAGTAACCGGCATGTTTCAGTTTCAAGAGGAACGGAAGGAGTACTCTAATGTTCAAGGATCATAAACGTGTATGGATGATATTGTTTGGGAAGGGCAATCATTAATATTTCTACCCCTTGAGTTTCTACTGTGAGCTTGTAGGAAGCTATTTTAGGGGCTTGCGAAAAGGCTGAAGAACCTAGTGAAGGCATTTTTCTCTACTATGGAATTCTTGATGGTGATAAAAAGAAACTCCTGGTACGTCCCAGGACCAAGAAGTGTAGTGAAGTGAAAATCTAGATTTCAGAGGCTTGCATAGTAAAGTCTTTTTGAACTAGAGTGGTATGTTTTAGGGTGCAATGGTGTGCCACCAAAGTTTTGAGGTTACCCTTACATCAAGGAAGGGTGGTGAGGCAGCAGACTGGATTGCTGTGGCTTATGGCAAGGGGTTGTGCCCTGTTGGGTCGATGGAAACACCGACACCCCCTTTGGCTAGGATATTGGTCCATGACGCTATAATCCTGCAGATGAGGCCTTTTTTTTGTTTTTTTTTTTGGGGGGGGGGGTGTCTCTGAGATGGGGAACATTGACAGATGTAATGTTGGTTAGCTGCTGGTTGCTGCCACTCTTCCATTTTTTCTGGTTTAGATCTCTTCTGTTTATTTGTATGGCATATAGGTTTATTCGTTTGCTTATTTTTGTGTTTTGGTTTGCTTGTTTAGGTTTGTGAATGTTTTGTTTCAGTTTATAGGCTTTGGCTATTGGTTTGTGTGTGTGTGTGACCTTTGTTTTGAAAAATCAATAAAATAGACTTCTTTTGGCCAAAAAAAGATTAATAATAAGCATAGGAAAGTGCAAGGCTGAAGAGTTCAGCTATGTACTGGAAACTTAAATTTTTGACATATCACACTAACCCTAGTTGAATAACTGCTTATCACTTCCTTGTCTAATAGTAGCATATATTACTACTCAATTCAATTCTTTCTAGAAGCTTCGACTGCTAGAAGGAGGCCCTTGAAGATAGTTGCTACATGTGAGTTTCTCATTGGTAATGGAGACCGACAATATATTTTCTTGTATCATTCAGAAGGCATCGGTACAATATAAATATATACAGGTTCCCTAATAAATACGAGCATAAATCAGGAATAGACAAGATAGAGAGGGAACCTAGAGATACATGACTATTTTCACAGTAAAGATAATAAAGAAAAATTAATACTTATTCAGATTTCCCACACTCGTTAATGTAAATAATTCATTATAAGACAAGCTCTACTGGCTGATATTGCAAAAATGAGATAAATATGAAAGACCTGATCATGTGCATAATAAAAAAAATATCAGGTTGAAAAGAAAGAAAGAAATTACCCTAAGAATATATCTGTGACAAGTATAATTAGAAATGCCTTCCCAGTATCTGAAATATTATTTATTATTTTGTAACCAGTAAATTTGAGCAAGGCAACCTGCACAATGGAGCCAAATAAAAAACAAAAGGAAGAATAATTAGCAGGTATAGTCAGAAATAAAATACTCGTGAAAATATTAAAAAGGGAAAAACCTCATGAATTGTAACAATCATTTGTAAACTTTCAACAAAACTCAAACTAATTGATAATTTTCAACATAATAAATCAGTTTCTACTTTCTAAGGCTTTACTGGTAAATAGCATTTAAGTTGCAGCTAGCAGTGCGCTTTTGCAAATGACATATAGAAATAGTACGGGTAATGGCAGTTGGCAAAAAAAAAAAATAGAAAAATTACGTATAATGGTACTCTCAGAAGTAGGGGTTTAGGTTAGTTAATCTTGAAATATAAAATGTGTTGCAAATAGTTTTTTATTTTGATTAACAACATAATATTGATGATTATATAACTGGAATGATTATCTTTAAAGATCATTTTTCCTGATTCTATCCCTAGTCTCTTTCCAAATTCTGCTCCCATCTGCACACACACATATATATGTATTGATTCTTGTACTGATTAGAAATAAGAAATTAAAGATGTTCTCAAGTCGAGTCTAGGCACCTAGTTTAAGGTTGTAGATTTCCCATAAGAAATACAAAAAATATATTTTCATTCATATTTCTACATCAAACTAGTGAATCATGCCTGCACTAAGGTACAAGCATCTTATTTACTTTTGAATACGTTACATGGTTATATATACACAACTAAGGAGGAGCTATGGTAGTAAAAAGATCAAAACCAAATCTTTTAAAAACTAGTAACTTCACAGTCTACACTGAGGCTTAAAATGTAGAAGATTGGTGACATAGGATGGCTGAACTGAGATTAAGTTTATAGGAAGAAAAGAAAATAATAGGATATACTCTATTGAGAAAGAACATAAGCAAGAATCTCACCACTCTCCCTCTTGAATAGTCTAAGGAGAATCTCCCACAAAAAATAATACTCTAAATTCTGAATGCTTTATTTATGACCCGAAGGGTCTATTTATAATAGCAATTACAGAGAGAATGAATTCAAATGCTAACACAAAATCAGGGAAACAACTAGAAACTAACCGAAATAATATCAATCCTGGATAAATGCTAGAATTATTAAATAATCAAACTGAACTGATAACAAGCATAAAAATAACAACAGCAAAACAGAAGTGATCGATGGCTTCTCAATTATCTCTGGCACGTTTACCCCTTCTTGAATAAATCAACAAAGGGTTTGGGTCTTTATCATAGGACAAGGGATGAAGGGGGAAGGAGAAAGAAGGAGAACAAGAGGCATGAAGGAGAAAAAGAGAGTAGGAGAGAATGTCGACTCAAATAATTCTGAATAGCAATTCAATAATGAGGTAGAATGAAAATAACCCAAGGACTACTTATATACTACCAACTACGAAGTAAAAATAACAACAACAAGAAGGAAAATCCAATTCAAAATAGACTAAAAGAAAACCTACTCTTAAAATAAAAAAGAATATTAAAAAATCAAATTACTAAAACATTGGAATAATTTAACAAAAGTTACCTCTATCTTGAGCATGCCTTTCGAAATTTCCCATCAATTGAGATATGATACAAATCACTTCCCTTACAGAAAAAAATTACATTATCTATATTATCAATAGCCCAAGTTTTTTCACAACTACAATTAAGTTCAATCCATCTAGAATGGGTACTTTTATATTTTCTGTGGTGAATCATGTGGGCTATCACACCTCAAAAGCTTTCATTCCATTTGAGTACTCCGGCTCCCACCCCCACCCCAAAAAAAAAAAAAAAAAAAAAAAAAAAAAACACACACACAAAAGAACAAGAATGTTTCGCTTATCATAAATAACAGTATGATGTTTAATCACATTGAGAGGCAATAAATAAACATTAAAACGTTGGTACACAGAGATAGTAACTTACCTT
>QFDD01005612.1:0-12837 GCA_006871305.1 Vachellia collinsii | reverse complement strand
CCCTTTATTATATGCAAGTTCTTTCCTCCTCTTGACTTATTTATGAGTCCAAGATAACATTTATTATATATATACCTGGACCTACACAATCCCAAATATTATGGGACTCTTCCTTTGACACACCCACACAATATTTACAACAATCCCCCACATGTGTCAAAGGAAGTACCTTTAGCTGAGTTACTCACATGAGTATAACCATTGTATCTAACCATAGCATGCCACGTATTCCTTGGAGGCAAGACAATAATGTTGAATCAACCCTTTATATATATGTGTGTGTGTGTGTGTGTGTGTGTGAAAACCAGTGGTGTAATGAGATTCAATTGTGAAGTTGGAGATATGAACAATAGAATATTTTATATTCCATTGGTCCATATTTAAGTGGATATTTTAAAAGTTTGGTTTCAGAAACAAACTTTGGGTTTAAAATGCGGTGATGCTTTAGATGCTCTGTTATTTGCTACTGAGAGCAAGTTTTGTAAATTATCAAATTTTTATGTTGCTTGAAACAAGCAATGTATGGGTATGAAAAATTTCATCATTTATCTAGAAATAAGTATGTTTTAATTTTCATGGTTTGTGGATGTATTCCTATCCTGGTAAAAATACGCATGAGTATGTATGATTATCATGATATTGAATTTTTAATGTGAATGGCATTTTGGTTATAATGCTTTGTCACTTCAAATTGGATTTGAAAGCTTGGGTGAATCAAATGTGGTTTTGGATGTTGAAATCATAAAGGAATAGTGATATGGAATGATATATATATAATATTGAGATATGTTGCCGAAGTTTGGCTTTGAATTATTATGTGAATATTCCCTATGATGCTAACATATTATTTGAAATGACTTTTGCAGCTCAATCTGTGTATGCACAAATTTGGAGAATTTGTTGCATTAACAAATATTAATACATGTTATTAATACATGTGATATAGCTTATGCTATGTGGAGATTGAGCATATATAAATATGCATCCTATGAGAAAAATAAAATACTTGAGGAATACCATAAATGTTGGTATCATGAGTAGTGGATTCCCGTTGTATTAAAATACACGGATGTGAACTGAAGTTTTATATGAGAAAATCCACCATGATTATTCAACTTTAATGGTGGTTGAAAGAAATATTATGTGAATAAGAGTTTATTACTCTGGAATTGAGTGAAATTATATGCCTAAGTTGTTGAAAACTTATTGGCAAAATTTTAGTGTGAATCCGACATTTTATGTCGATGAGATGTGATTGTCAAATGACAATAGCCATTGTGGAGAGAACAATGGTTCAAGTATACATCGTTTGAGATACTATGCGAGTAAGCAAATTAAAGAGTTATGGAGTTATCTCAATCAATTTTGTGAGGTCAAATTGACCTAGCAGATCTGTAAATAAAACCCCTTGGGATGAAATAAAGATTGAATTAGTCGAGGGGAATGGGACTAAAGCCAACTTGAAATTGACAGCGATGGCAACCCAACCTCTGTGATTGGTGATCCCATGAAGGAGGTTCAATGGGTAAGAACAAGTCGTTTGTCAGTTCTGCTAGCACTAAAATAAATATATGGTCCCTTCCTATGGCATGGGAAAGTGCTAGAATGCATTTTGGTGAGGCTGAGCGAAAGCTCTTAATGATTTCATAATCCTACGGGATGATGTGCTAAATGCAGGTACACTTCATGAAATCACCTCTACGAATGTGGAGTGGGGCCGCTCCTATGAGATCGTGGCAAAATCTCTAGAGCATTCGTTATGCACCAGGCACGCGCATGGCCGTCTTAAAGTGCAAAAACGCCGTTAACAGCGGAAATGTGGGGGTATAATCTGACTCTTAATGCCTCTGGTATACACTAAGATTTGTTAGTTCATAGAAGCAGGCTTCACTAGCATTTCTGTATACCATGTGTTATTAGTCTAGGTCTGGTTCATAGTTCTAAGAACCACCAGATACAATGGTTATACTCATATGAGTAACTCAGCCAATGGTACTTCCTTTGACACATGTGGGGGATTGTTGTAAATATTGTATGTGGGTGTGTCAAAGGAAGAGTCCCATAATATTTGGGATTGTGTAGATCCAAGTGAATATACAATAATGTAATCTTGGATTAGTAAATGGGCTAAGATGGGGAGTAAGTTTAGCCACGACAAAGGGCCACCGGAGACAAATCCGGCAATTTTCCCTACCCCTTTGTGCGCAAGTTAAACACAGACTGGGTATAGAATACTTGCTAGAAATGTCATTATAATGATGAAAACATTTTGGAAATAAAAACAATTTAAAATGGACATTTAATGGCTTTTTACATGTTTTATTATGTTTTAATGTGTTTGTCCGTTATACAAACTTAATATGCATTCAAAGGCTTTCAATTGCTGACATTAAAACTGATTCTATTAAATTGTCTTCATGGCTTTTAATATTCCAAAACTGAAAATTTATTGTCATTAGTGGGTTGCCCAATGTTCATATGCTTGAAGCCTATATAAGTGCTTCAAGTGAAAGGTTTAAGTGTTGAGAGAGCTTTGTGCTCCTCCTCCTCCTCTTGTATTCTCTTATGTCTGGCTGAGTTCTGTTACCTTCTGCTAGTTCTGTATCCCTATATCCTTAAAGGAAGAATCCGTTTAATCCTGGGGAGTGCCGCAACTTACTTTGCCGGTAGTCGTGGAATAGCTCTTAAGGACAGTGTCCTCGGACGCGACTCGGGTTAACTTTTTATGCGCAGGTGTTGCTGGCATCAAGATGTATCACAACATTGTAGAGGAGCTAGAAAAATCCACTGATTTACTAAATTGTTTCAGAATTTTATGCTTTGGATACAACAATTATTAGTTTTAAAATGTTGATAAACGAGAATAAGCTGGGTAAAGTCACCAATCTAGATATGAAATTATAAATGAAGATACTTATACACCTTCAAACTTTGTGAATTATTATGGGGATTTATTTTTTTATTCTTTATTGTTATTTTTGGGAAAAACAATGGCTTTATAATAGACGGATTCTTAAAAATTGTGCTTTCACAAACGGTTTATGTTATGAGCATTTATTTCCTTATTATATATGCATATGTATATAGGCATATAATAATAAACTTTGCATATATATGCTTGCAAATATAAAATGGTGTTGCGAATTCATTAAATGTTTGAGTCAAGTAAGGATCTTTAATCCATCATAAAAAAAATTGTGAGCTAGAGAATTTTTAGTTGGATTTAGCGGAAGGGAAGTTGATATGAAAATTTTCATTGTTAAATTATTTTCCCACATGATTGCTTCCTACAAATCTTTTGTTTCAAAAGATATAATAAACCTTTGGAAGTATTTTGCAAACGCGAAATTATTGAGTATAACGAAAATTTTCCGATTTCCAAAATAATAATAATAATAATAAATTACAATTGACACTTATATTTAAGAAAATAATGTGATGAATGGAAATGTGATTGAAGTTTTTGACTGCAAATAGAAAATTGTAGTAAGCATAAGTTTGTTGTTATTGAATATCCGTTTAAGATTAAGATGTATAGGAAGTTTGCGGAACAAGGTTTAACCAATAGCTGGTTGTTTCCATTATTCTTTCGGGAATGGACCAAAAAAAAAAAAAAACTTTCGGTGACTAATAACCATTTTCAAAATTTCTTTTCTAAGTGAAATGTTCGAGATTCGGATCTGTTAAACACATGCTTCTAGATTGGATACAAAAGGATGATATTTTTTTAACTATGATGTATGTAATAGAAAATGCTTGAAACTTATATTTTCGTGTTTGGTGGATTTTTTATGGTTTTGAATAAGACTGTTTAGTTATATTTTAAAATTTTCGTAATTATTTCTGTTTAGAGTATACCAGCAATCCTTTGGGGCAAAAAAAACATTTTTTTTGGCAATGAAATTTGTTAAGGATGAAAAGAATCTTGGGAATATCTTCTTGGTAAATCTCTTCAGTGTCTAGCTATCCCTCTACTCAATAAAAGTACATCCCCTGTTCCTCTATGGCCATTCATCAATTCCTCGCATTCTTTCATGACCCTCACAAACTGTGCTGGTAGGCCCTACACCATTTCCTAATTTCTAGTGATTTGTAAAATGCTGCTCCATATCCTGTTCCATTGAATGCATATGATCTTCTAGTTCACATAGAGAAGCACAGAGAGAGAGAGAGGAGAAATTCTGTAGGTTGCACTAGTACATTGTCTGCTTCATGCATTGCGAACTTTTATAGACATTGCTCCTCCAACAGTTGTAAGTGTAACCCCCTTTCAAATATAACAAAATAAACGACATGACACACGCACTACATATCATTCATTGAAAAGAGGTGCATTTGCATGTGGTTGTTCAGGAATCTGTAGGCAAATGCGCACTATGGCATTTATTCTTTACAACTGCTACAATCTAAAGGCAATTCTGAAAAACCATGCCTCTAAAAAGCTGCAACCAGTTAGAAGTTAACAATATACAGTCGGGTGCCTGAGGTTTTTTAAAGTTGCTGCCATGTCATAGCGTTTTCATAAAATAGTATCTCAAGGCTTTGAGCCTTGAGGAATGGAATATTCCCTACAATTTTTGTTGAAACTGTTGCAAATGATGGTGGAGTTTCAAAAACCACATGTACTTGCTTCAAGGAATGAAAACGGGCACTCAATTGGCCGTAGCTTTGTACAAGGTTTTTGCCACGGCCATGTTTGTTGAAGCTTGGAAAAGGTCTTCATTGGTTGCAATGTGTATGTCTATTTCTTAGTAGCCGTAACCATGAGTGGTACTATTAAATAGTCGACTCTAGGTTTCAATCTTATAAAATGAACCTGCAGTCGGGATAAAAGGGAAAGCACTTGCTAAATCCTTGTATTATTATCTGAAAGAAGAATATACAGAAGCACGCATATATTCAAAGTAAGTCTTTACACTATACTCCAATGTTTGCTTTCAAACATAATACTCAAACCTTTTTATATTATATTTTAACTGCCCTTAATCTGATCATATTAAATATCATATTCATGATTCACACATTAATAAAGACATATTTTCTTATGAGTGTGCTTACTCATGATTATGGATGACACAAGGTTAAATTCTTACTCATTTATAAATTCAACAATAAGAGAGACAGAATAATTAGAGTTTAGTATTTATGTTTACTATTTCCAACTGCCCTTCAAATATTTTTTTTTGGTAATTAATGATGGGGGTTTGAGAGGGTGAGCCTTAGAGTAGCAATAAGGTTGTTGCCATGTGACTTTGAAGTTATGGGTTCAAGTCTTAGAAACTACCTTTTAGCTTGCGAGAATAAGGCTCTTTACATGTATTCCTTCCCAAGATCCACTCGGTGGGAGCCTTGTGCATTGGATCGCCCTTATCCTGGAGGGAAATCTCTGATTGCAAAAACTGGTAGTCTAATTTTTTGCCCTCCATTGCTATTATTTTTCATTGTGACCAAAGACTTCAGCTTCATTTTACTCATTCCTTGTCTTTAGAGCTAGTTACTGTCATTTAACTTCTTCACATTTTACTCGAATCCTCATGAATATCTTTTAGTTCATATAGATCAAATATGATGTTAGAGACATCTTTTTTCTCACACCCTGAATTACAGTCTTATAAAAACTCTTAAAAATTTCTTGTTACATGAATTGATGCTTCATTTTCAGCTCAGCTTCGTATATGCTTTTTACTCAAATTGCTCATGGCACTCGAAGTTATATAACATTTTAGTTTTCCGGCCCACATAGACTAGTTCATGATCAATATGACACATTTCTACAATAGTACTGTAGTGGTGGGATGTTTATTTTTCCCATCAACTCCTTGAGAGCCTTGATCTGAGTGATATGGGATAACAATTAACACGCCTAGCTTTGAAGAAATGATGAGTGATATCTTGGATCCAAATGATTCAGACTCAAATGCAAAGAACGCCCTAATAGAAACAGAGGACACGAAATCCGATACAGAAGATGGACACGATGACAGAAGTATACAGCAGCAGTTTGATGCACCTGGCCAGTGTCGAGGCTCGCATAATGAGGTGCAAGGTAAGCTTCAAAGTTAAAATTTTGTAGTAATATTGATGATAGATAGCGATGCTAATATGTTTAGTAATTATTGCATATTTACAAATTCATCTGGAAAGTTTCTTTGGTGCAATATGCCTGAAAGGCAGGTAGTACAAATTATTGCAACATGGTTTTATTTTTAATTTTTATGCAGTCATGATATTTAACACGATTGTTTGTATAATTGTATGATTAATTTTTTAGGAGGTTTCTAAAATTAGTAAGAGGAACCGAGCGAAGCAAGCCATCCACCACACTAGTGGATTAGCGACCCAGACAAGCAAGAAGGCGAAGATGGTTAGTAATTTCTTTCTATCAATCACATAAAACAATACATCTATGGATGTTTGTTAAGCACCTCAGCTTAATGGTAAAAATAAGAAAGAGCAATAACAGAAAAGATACTCTATCTGAAAGAATTGCTTGGGTTAGTTTCACTGATGCCTTCTTCACCTGATGAGGGATCTTGTACAATAGGATTTTGAGTTGATCTTTCTAGTGCTAATGTTTTTGTAGGATTAACCATAGCAATTTTACCAATATTAGCATAATAGTTCTCATTGCTAGATTCATTTATCACAGAAGGTTCTTGACTGGATGACTCATGAGTTTGAAGAAGTATCCTGAGATTCTTCTTCTAAAATAGTAAGAGTTGTAAACTTGTTGTAAGTAATAGTATTAATAGATCTGAATGGAGATGGGTAGCCTTCAGTGATTCCTTTTCCTCTATCAAATAACTCAAAGGATGTTTGTGGTGAGGATGTGTAAGTAGGTGATCTATGTCTTTGATAAGAGAAGACAAGACCTGTAAAGCATTGATGAGCAAGAGTATCAAAAGAGGTAGCATTGAAAGTCATACTAGGACTCAATTCAATTGCAAGGGCTTATGGTCTAATGGTCTAATTAGACATTTGTTGAAAGTGTAGATCTAAATATGAATTTTTTTTATTTCAACTGTATTTGATTGGGAGCATTCTCAAATTTTGGCATATTAAGTCTAATTTCTTAAAATAACAATAATTGCTACAAAACAAATAATTTGAGACTAATGATCGATGTTAAGGTTGTAGGATTGGAAAAATATTTTATAAAATTAAATGACTAAAATGAATTTTTATATAAAATTAGAGGATGAAAAGTAGACTTCTCTCCAAAAAAATTTATGAAAACTAGGAAACTTTATTTTCCTGCAGTAAATCAATGTACAGAAGCTTATTATCCAAGCAATTATAATTAGGAAAGTCTATATTCATGCTATAGTTAATTTGGATTCTTTAGGTGGCCAATATTTTGACTCGTGACCGAAAATGAAAAAGGTAACAATATATATGTAGTGCTTATAAATATAGGAAATCAAGCAAGTGAAACTCTTCATAATTATAAGCACTATACTCTAGTTACATCCGCTAACTTTAAGAGAAAATCTCATATAAAGCTGCCCAAAATAGAGAAATTATAAATTAGGTTTATAAATTCAATAAATCCTTAATCAAGTTATTTATTCAAATTGGGATTTCAAAATATGGGTAAAATGACATTACGGCTCTCTCTAAATTTCATATTTCCTTTTAAAGGAGTTTTTTTTTGGTGAAATCCTTTTAAAGGAGTTTAATTGCTCTATAATTTATTTTTTTCAATAAGTGTGTGTGTGTGTGTGTGTATCAACCGTAATATATAATAAAATAAAATATGATTTTTTTCAATTAAAAGAATTTTTATGTTATCGACGGATTATCAAGAATAATTCAAGCCAAAAAAGGAAGTCATAACCCCTAGTATTAATTAAATAATTTAGTTGAATATTCAGAATAGAAAATTTTAGTTTTGGAAGAACTTGAGTTATTTTTTTGTTGAGAAGAAAACCAAACCATGTTAATGAAAAAAAAAAATCTGACTCGTATCGAAACTGTATATCAAAGGATGTCATTGACTGGAAAAAGAAAACTGTCTTATTAAAGTACTTTGATTTTCTTCTTCGTAAAAAAAAAAAAAAAATTCAAGTCAAGTTCTCCCAAAAATAAAATTTTCTATTCACAATATTCAACTAAAAATCATTTAATTAATATTGATGGTTATGCTTTTTTTCTTGAATCATTCTTGATAATCCTCTCAGAACATAAAATGTTCTTTTAATTCAAACAAATCTTATTTTATTATATATATATATATAAATCAATGCAGATATATATAATTATTGAAAAGATAAATTACACATAAACAAATCCCTTTTAAGAGGAGAGAGAATACAAGAAGAGGTGAATAACTTAATTCGATATTTGTGTAATTTTCCCATTTCAGACAGCTTTAAATGGGATTTTCCCAAACATTTTTTGTCGATGTTTTATTTTTTTGTTGCAGCCAATTCCTCAGTTTCAAAATGCCACTACGGTTTGTGGGTTCGGACATCGCATATGATTTTGTGCTGGACAAGAAAGACCTCATCGACTTTCTATCTTTAAGGGAGCTGGACATAGACTTCCTGCAACTTGCAATTCCCTAACTCGTAATTTTATTTTCATACTACATCCCTTTTTAATAGAAGGATCTATTGATTTTTTTTAGGAGAATTGAGGATACATCCCTCATTGCTAGATGGAACATGATCAATTTTGAAGTTTGAAGAAGCTCATTTGCACACAATGGAATCTCAGTTTTATATTGTAAAAAGTCAGTTGTATATTAGAGAAATTCACTTGCATTTGCATATTGATCATTTTACATCTTTGTTGAAGTTCACTTACATATTGTGGAGCCTCACTTGTATATCATTATATTACTTAATTGCAACATATGTTCTAAAATAATTATTTATATTATTATATTATACATCAATTTATAAGTCATGCAAATTAATTTAAAAATAATAATAAATATGTCATAAGATAGTATTTTATTTCTATTTATACAATGTTTTCTGTCTCATTTCAACTACACGTTATGCCACCGCTGCATCATGCAAATGTGCCAACAAAGAGCGTAGATGAGTCATAACATTCAGAGTAAACGGAGGTTACATATAATGAGCACGATCACTAAAAGTAAACTGCCATGTTATATGACTTGCTTCTCTTGTTGACAAGTAAGTAGTTTTTGATTTTATATTAATATATATAGAATATGGTATATATGATTTTTAAGGTTAAAATACACATAACACTTCGAACTATTTTTTGAAATACATCCAGCATCCTAAAATATTTGATGGTGCAATTTTACACCTCATCTATTGAAAATAGAGCAATTCCCACCCCTATACTAACAAAACTTAACCTCGTTTATTGAGGAACCAAAAAGCTTGGCAGCCGAGGGGTATTGCACTGACTTGAGCCCTAAAATTTGTAGCTGGAAACGTGAATCTCTGTCGAGTTAACAAAGAGGATTTTTCTCAGGTTCTAATGGAAAAGGAATATTAATTGGATCCCACGAAAAAGGCAGATCTGAAGGGCCCAGAAAATTTCAAAACTAATCAAATCCAATTGATGAAAAACTACTAAAGCCTGGTACGTGAGAGGAAAAGCCGAAACCAAAGAGATTGAAGAATCCACCATAAACAACCGTCATGATCATTGCAAAAGCATAAGCATGCCAAAAACAAATTGACAAGGGAGCACCATAAGTTTGGCACGCCAATCTGAAAGAGGCCACTGCAAGAGTTGAAGGCCATAAATTGTAACCAGGACTTGAATATAAACCATCTAGAGAAGCTGATGCTCCTTTTATTCTGAAGACAACAAGGATGAGAAATGAATTTTACCACTAAAATCTGGAACTTAAACAGAAATGGAAACCCAAAATGCAATAGTCAGAACCTGCAAACCCAAAATCAAAACCTTCATCGTTCAAGTTTTTCGATGTGTTCGAGTTCCTTTTTTCTGGGTTGTTAGCAGGTTCAATATTTACATCCAAAGTTCTGTGCGCAGAGTTTCTCTCTCTCTCTTTTTTTAAGAAATGGCGTTAAGTTCTGCTAGTGTGGGGGTGGTAAATGCTCTATTTTTAATAGATGGAGTAAAATTATACCACTAAACAGTTTAAAGTACTGAATACATCTCAAAAAATAGTTCGAAGTGTTGTGTGTAACTTGAACCATAATTAAAATGATGTGTACCTTGTAGTTATCATTGATCATTGATTGTCGTCTGTTTCCCTGAAAGCGCTATATATCTGTTTGATTCTGATGGTCGACAGCCGAAGAGAAAAGAGATAAAAAAAAAGGTTTGTAAATTTATGCTGGCAAAAAAAAAAATGTAAATTTATATGTTGTGAATTGCTTGTTATAAATTATAATATCCAATTTATTTGTCCTCTTAATTTTTGATGGGTGAAGGGAAAGAAACGAAGTCTGAAACGAAGAATAAAACTAAAAAGAAAAAAACAGAACAATATAAAATAAGTTCATTCAAGGTAAGTTCTTTTCACAAAATATTTTATTTGAACATCATTTTATTCACATTCCCTTACAATGGTATTTTTTTAATTTTCAGTATCATCAAACCGAATGTATATTGTGCGAGTACTGTATCATCCAATACATGTATATATCAGATTGTTACATCAGGAACACATGATAAATTCAATCACGTAATTAGATATATGAGATAATGATTTCATATGTGGATTGTTAATTTCAAGTATTATTGACTACACACACAGTTTCTTCTAGGCTTTCTCATGTAAGACATCAGGCCATGTGGAAAAATTAACATAAAAGCTTTAACCACAGACTCTCTTAATTTTTCTCATGAGGAAAGACAAACATGCATTCTTTATTAGCCATTGATGATCACTTATTAGAGATTTATTTTATATATATGCTTCCACTAATAAAAGGTAAAATGATACAAATATAATCAGATCTTTTATTCAAATTCTAACAAGACTTTAATAATTTTGACAAAAAATTAAAAATCAAAAGCTACAATATTTTAAAATGGAGGGAGTATAAATTTAAAAGAATGAAGGTGTAATTTTGACTACAAAGGTTTTTATCATAAACGGTTAACACAGTCAAATTTTAAATGGTGTGAAAGTAAAGACAATTGCTGTTGAAGGTAGATGAGAGACAAAGAGGTAGCAATAATGCGTTTGTTTACAACCTTTTGTATTTATACTTGAAAGGGCAAAAGGAGTGGTATAATTGGAGCACTTGATGTGACATACACCAACTATATGCAAATAGCTAATTAGTTGATGTCTGCTTGAAATGCAAGACTTTAATCCACTTCTTCTCTTACATTTCATTATTTTTTTCCTTAAACTAATTTACTCATCTTAATATAAATAATATATAATTTCATGTTACAAGAAATTTTTAGAAAAATCACGCACATTTTATCTTAATATGTTAATACAGTTTTTAGTTTACCAAGTTTTTTTTTTATTTTTGTTTTGGTTCGTAACTTCATTTTACTAAAATATTGTTCTTTATAATCTAATAAAAATATGGATTATTTTACCCTTTAAGAAACTAAAACCATTGGCTTTAAACTTGAGAGATTAAAATAAAATGGAGGCAAACGTAAAGAATCAAAAATTGTATTAACTCTATCTTAATTATAAACTGCTCTTATCAGTTTAATTCCTGCTGATCTTTGATTGATCTCAACATTATGTCATCATGGTTTGGTCCATTTAATAGTTGCATGGTAAGAACAGTTGTATTAAACTTATAACCTTTGAAACGACCCTTTATACTAAACAAGGCTTTTAACTTAATTAACAATTATTAAACAAATAACCAGGGTTATTGACAATTTTTTTTTTAAAAAAAAAACTTTATATCACATATTCCAGATTAACACTTTAGGATCCAGGGCATAACATCGCCCACAAATCCACACATAAGACCAAGGGCACAATTTAACATCCGGGTTATAACCCAACCCACTAGTCTTTATTTTCCAACACTGTATCAACGTGACTTAGAGCATAATACTTGCCCACAAATCACCAACAACAAAAATCAGAATAATTATTAAACCTTTTCTCAAAAATATATGTTCCCATATTTTCATTACATAAGTGCATCATGTCTCAGACATACCAAAAGACCAATTTTAATTATAGGTCTAGTTTCATCGTAGAATCATAAAAATGAAAACAAAGCATGCAAGTCCTCTAAATCTGGCAATATACTTTTCTCAAAAATATCCAATACAATTGATATGCTACAGTGATAGTTACTATCAAACTGTTGGCTCCTTCCCTTCACACCCCAAACCACTAAATTCCTCTCCTGAAAAATGGTAAACAACGATAGGGTGAGACATAAAGTCCCAGTAACCAATAATCAATTCACAGAATATACAATATGGGATTATAAGTCAATGAAGCAGTGCTAATATATAATATTCAAACAAAATTATCGTTTCCCATCCAATACAATTATATTACACAAGTGATCCCTCCATCCAACTCCTCCATATTACTCCATGACATGGATCCGGCTTAATGCGCTGATCAACTCGGCCAAGGTCTAGCAGCAACATTAATCCAACCGGTCCCCCTTTGTTCTCCCTCCTGGGTCTAGAATCAAAGGGTGTCTAGCCTCCCACCTGGGTCTAGGCCGACTCCCCACCTGGGTCTGAGTCATAATAAAGCCAACCACTATGATCAGTAGTGGGGGCAACCGCGGATACAACATAAGTCCAATCATCACAAGATCAACCCAACTACTTCAATACCACCTAATATTCCAATCTCCCACAGATACATTAATTCACAATTTATTCCAACAAGGATAAGTTATAAACAGTTCATCATATATATATCTT
>QFDD01005611.1:0-14164 GCA_006871305.1 Vachellia collinsii | reverse complement strand
TTGTCAGCCCACTTCTTTATCTTCTTGGAGGCTTTCTCCAAGTAAGCCCTCACCATATCGGCTTGATCGTTCCAATCCTTCGCGAACTTGTACGCCGGAGGACTAGGGCCTTTATAACCTGTGGCAATTGTACTTGGCGTCAAGGGTTGTGACCTGTGGCGACCTTGAATGGACTCCGACTTGTGGACTCGCTCTTTTGTAGGTTGTATGAGAATTGGGTTTCATTAAGAAACTTTGCCCAACCACGCTGATTGGCACTCACATAGTGCTTCAAATAGAGTTCTAAAAGAGCATTCACCCTTTTAGTTTGTCCATCGCTCTGGGGGTGAAAACTGGTGGAGAAGTTGAGCTCAAAAACTATAAGCTTGAACATTCCATCTAGATGCGTCTAATAAAACGGGTGTCCCGATCACTCACTATCGAACGGGGCAATCCCTAATACTTGACCACATGTTTAAAGAATAACTGGACTACCTGATCAGTAGAACATTCCTTGGGTGCAAGAATGAAGGTGGCATATTTAGAGTATCGATCAACCACCATGATGAAGTCCATAGAGATACTCTCCTAGGGACGTTTAGGAATAGGGAGAGGTCAGAGGTTGCAACAGTCCTGCTTACTATCATAACATTCCTTCAGCACTTCCCCTCGAAGGTTGTCATAATAATGCACGTAGATACATTCTCCTTTTGTGAGGAGTAAGCCATTTTCGACCCAAAATCTTCGCGTTTTGCCGTACTTGATGAGGCTAATGATGGATTAGGCCATCTTGTCATGCTTCATCCCTTCTTTGATGCGCTCCATTAAGTTGCTTTAAGGGTGGCATATACTGGCAAGAGTGTTCTTGCGGCTTAAGGCGACGGCTACCAAGTTAGCTTTGCCTGGCTTGTACTCTATGTCGTATACAAGCTCCGCAAGGAAATCCTGCCACTAGACTTGTTTGGGAGTAAGTTTCTTCTAAGATTGGAAGTAGCTGGTGGCTATGTTGTCCGTTTTAATCACGAACAATGGACTACCTCAGTCATCTTCTTTTCTTGTACGGTGTACTGCCTCTCTGTATCATTAAGCTTTCGACTTTCAAAGGCAATAGGGTGTGCCTCTTGCATTAAGACTCCCCCATTAGCAAAGTCGGAAGTATTAGTGTGCAGTTCAAACGATTTGTTGAGATCAGGAAGAGCCAGTATGGGTTTCTCAGTGACAGCCTTCCTTAAAGCTTCAAAGGCATGTTGGCACTTGGGACTCCAATTCAATGAGCGGAGCTCACAAATCAATGAGTGGAGTGGCAATATTAGAATAACCTTGGATGAACTGTCGGTAGTAGTTCACCAAGCCAAGAAACGACCTTAACTCGGTGACCTTCATGGGTGACTTCCACTCGTGAATAGCCTTCACTTTGGCCTGATCCATACGAAGCTTGCCCCTGCCAATACTATGTCCCAGGAACGACACTTCTTCTTGGGTGAAGCTTTTTGATATAAAGTTCATTATCCCTCAACGTGGAAAACACTTGTTGCAAGTGTTTCACATGCTCCTTCAAGGTCTTGTTGTAGATGACAATGTCATTAAGGTAAACCACTATAAATGGATCTAGGTAGGGGGCAAGTACCTTGTTCATTAGAGTGTAGAATGTGGCTGGTGAGTTGATGAGGCCAAAGGGCATGACAAGGAACTCGTAAGATCCATTCCTCAAATCGAAGTACCTAGCTTCTCCAAGCTGATCGAAGAGATCATCGATGTGAGGAATGTAATACTTATTCTTTATAGTGATCTTGTTTAGTGCTCGATAGTCGATGCATAAATGAAATGACCCATCGTGTTTCTTCTGAAAGAGAATCGGCGCACCATAAGGCGATTTTGAGGGACGAACATATCCTACATCGAGCAGTTCCTTCAGTTATCTTCATAACTCTTCCAACTCCAGAAGTGCCATGTGGTAGGGAGCAAATGCTGGTGATCTTGACCCGGGTTCCAACTCGATTGTATGATCCACCTTTCTCTTCGTAGGGAACTTCTTTGGCAACTCAGTTGGCATAACATCCTTGAATCCATCAAGGACTTCTTGAACTACCTCAAGAAGTTGAGCATCCTTGACCCCTTCCTCCATCTTGAGGGTGGCCAAGAAAGTAGTCTCCCGCTTCTTTAAACCCTTGGAGAACTGGAGAAAAGAAATCATGAACCCTTCATCAAGTTAACGTTTGACAAGAACATAGTGTCGGCGTTTCTACTCTCTAGTATACATAGTGTTGGAGTATGACTCGAGAGTGATCTTATTCTTGTTAATGAAGCCTATACCGAGATAGAACTTCTTATCATCTAGAGGAGCGACAATGATGTCAGTCTTTCCCTTCCATTGCTTGATCTGTACGTGAGTGTCCTGAGCAACTCCGTAGATAGGGAGGCTTCCTGAATTCACCCCTTTTACATAGCAATCCTCCTTTTATAAAGAAGACCTATTTCCTCTGCTATCTCCTTAGCTATGTAAATGAAGTCAGCTCCCATGTCTATCATGGCTGATAAAGGTTGATTGTTGATGTTGACATGTATGTATACTCGTCCTAGGTGAGACTTCTCATTTTTTGTCTCCAGGGCGCTTATACGGATTATGGAGGCAATGTGTGCCTCTTCCTTCTTTTTGGTTCTCCATGAGCTTTCCTTTCCTCGGGCATTCAAAGACCTGATGTGGACTGTTGCAAAGGAAGCACGTGACCTTCCTTGGAGGATCTTCCTTCTTGGCTTGTCCCTTGTTATAGAAGTGACTTGGCTTGTCCTTCTTAGGTGCATGTTCTCGATCTCCCCCGCCTTTGTTGTTATGGCCTCCCTTCTTGACAAGCCCGTTGGATGACTCCTTGTACTCAACTAAGGACTCTGTGGTGGCAACAACGGACGTTAGATCTTGAACACCTCACCTCTTTAATTCTGTTTTAGCCCAGCCACACAATCCGTCTAAGAAGGTGAAGAGGGCGTCTTTCTCACTCATGTCAAAGATCTCCAGGAGTAGCTCTTGGAATTCTTGCATGCACTCCTGAATATGTCCCTGTTTGTGTTGAAGGTAACGAAGCTTGGCCCTAGCTTCATTCTCCGCATCCTCCAGATAAAATTGTCTCTTGAGTACTCATTCCATGTTTGAATGGGGTCAGACCCTCTCTTGATGTCGTCACACTTGCGACGCCACCATACAAGAACAATATCCTTAAGGAAGAGGGAAGCATTACTTACCTTATGGGCTTCCTTTGTGATGCCCATTACTCTGAAATACGCTTCAAGTTCCCAAATGAAGTTATCAATTTCCCTTGCATTCCTTGCCCTACCAAAGGGGAAGGTCTAGGGATGTTTGCCTTTGAAGAGGAAGGCACTTGGCCAGCCCCTGTATTGGCCACAGTGGCAATGCAAGTCTTCACTTGCATGACAACCTCTGTGCCTGGAGGTAAGGGTCTCCACTTCCTCGGACCACCCTTTCGCAACTGCCCGGAGAGCGTCTTGTATCTTAGCCCTCAGCTCGCTGTCTTCCTCCTTGGACTCAAGCCCTTCGATGTGTTAGACAACATCTCCAAGTTTTTCCCCAAAGTCGAACATGGTCCCACCATCTCCTCTAAGGCAGCAACCATCTTCTTGTTGGCCTTCTCCTTGCTCTTCTTTCCAACACCTTGTTGGGAAAGGGCAACTTTGGTCATCGCTTTGATACCAACTGTCACGTGTTGAATATTTACTTGGTGTCAGCATCGTGCGGCCTAGCAAGCTTGATTGGAACTTGGATTTAGAACTTGCTAGTAAGCCTTTGAAAGCTAAGGAAAGCTGGAGAGAGAGTGTGAAAGAATGTTTGCATATTGCTTAGAGAATGCTTGATGAATGATGAATGCTTACAAATGAACCCTTAGAGGGTATTTATACTACTCCACTCCTTAATGGATGGTAGAGATCTATTTGATCTAACGGCCTATATCGATCTTCCAGAATAATCTTCTAAAATATTTAAATATTTTACATGTGTGGAAAAGTATGGAGAAGTGTAGAGATTTCTAGGAACCTCTAGAGTGAATTGTAACATGCGTCTAGAGGGTGTGGATCGAGTTCTGCTAGGTGGCCTACAAAGTCGTAGGAGACTAGTGAGCTCGTGTCTGATATAGGTTGGAAGAAATTGAGGTGTGCCTTTACTATCTGATTAAGTTTTTGACACAGTGATTCAAGAAATTGTTCCTAAGATTTGCTCATGGTGCGAAATTACAAAGGAAAGATCCCACGAACACACAACTAATATGAATATTCATACTAAAGAAAGCGAAACAAAGGTCGGACGAATCACTTGAATCAATGAGCACAAAAGAATAAGGATCCGAAGTGTTGGAAGACACCACGAGGTTGATCTAACCTTAATAAGCCTATTAATTTAATTAAGAACCCTAGAAAGGCAATCCAAATTTTCACACCCAAGAAAACTAAAGAAAGGTCAGACGATCTATTTGAACCCTTGGGTAGAAAGATAAAGACACGAAGTGTTAGAAGATGCCACAAGATTGATTAAGCCTTAATAAGTCTGTTAATTCAATGAAGAATCTTAGAGAGAATCCACTCTCAAGTCTAAATGTGGATGAAGCGACTTTTCATTCCTCAAAATCCAAATTTGACTAAAAAAATGAGGGTACAATGTATTTCAAGAGACATGCAAATTTGACGAAAGATCATTAAATGAGACTTGGATACTAAAATTATTAAATACTAACTAAAAGAAAACAGCAAAGGCTTAATTCAATGAACTTGGGAACTCAAAAATCAAATCTGCCAACTAATTTCTTATTTTCGCATAAATACAATTAATAAAATCTAATTAGCATATTAATTCCGAAATGTGATTATCTAGGCCTAAGTTTTCATTCATATTTGTTGATCCATTTGTCATTTACTTTGTTAAAACATCTTGTACAAGCTGATTTAATGCTTTCTTAATTCTCTTTGTTATTTCTTTTGTGATTGACCCATTTAAAATTTGTAAATGCTCATTTGAAATTGAAGAGTTCTTTGGATCACATCACCTTAACTAATAGTTATAGCTTTTGACATTGGCGTTGAACTTGATATTGTCAGTAGTATTTTGTTGGAGAAGGTTATGGCCTATATTTATAGCAGGGTATTGCCAGTAGGATTTTGTTAGAGGAGGTTATTGCCAGCATATTTTATAGCAAGGTCATGGTCATTTAGGGTGGAGGATATTGTTGAAGGTTTGGCCTATATTTGCCTTGCGATTCGGTGGGTTTACCATCCCGACCCATGGCACCGATGACTGAGTTGGACTCTTCATCCCTTTTGGGTTGTTCAAATTGAATTACTATGTATATTGATCTTTTAAATTGTTGAGTTTGGTCAATATTTCTTTTCTCCCCCCATTTTGGGACGTTCCTGGTTAACAATTCAAATTGAATGCCTATGCAAGTATGCATCTTTTTGATCTTTTAAATTATTGGTCTGGTTAATATTTCTTCTCTACAGGTGGGTACTTTTAGAGACCATTGACAAGGTGTCACCGGGGATTGTCAATTGGAAGATTGCTAACAAGCCTCCAATAAAGATGCCGTTCAAAAAGGTGGAAAATTGCAACCAAGTTGTGAAACTAGGGAAACAACTCAGGTTTTCTCTGGTAAACATTGCTGGCAATGACATTGTGCAGGGAAATAAAAAATTAATACTAGGTATGCTAACCTTAAACGCCAAATTATTTTTCATTGCAAGGTAGTAGAACATAAATCCACTGAAAATTGGATGTGTTCCAGAAATTAAAACTTTCCTCTGAACACGACAATGACTCTTTTTATCTTCAGCTTATTTGTGGCAACTGATGCGATACAACATGCTACAACTTCTAAAGAACTTGAGACTTCACACTCATGGAAAGGAGTTAACTGATGCTGATATTCTAGAGTGGGCCAACTGCAAAGTGAGCAGCTCAAGAAGGCAAAGCCGCATGGATAGTTTTAAGGTATTGAATATCGATCTGTAATCCTTTCATTTATGGAGACTACAGCAGTCACAGACTGAAAAAAAAAAAACAATTTTGGGATTGCAATTTTATATTAGCGGCTTGAATATTTTCTGTTTGGCGCATGATAAGGCATTGTAAAAACATATTGATTATTAAAGTCTATTGTGCTGGCATCAAATCTGTATATTCCTTTTCTGGTAGATCTTGTAAGCAAGTATGCATTATCCCTTTTTTTTGCCCATAAGTATGCATTATCCCTACTGATTGCTACAATATCTAATTTCAGGATAAAAGCTTGTCAAATGGAATTTTTTTTCTTGAACTTCTTAGTTCCGTGCAGCCCAGAGCTGTCGATTGGAGTCTTGTTAAGAAAGGACTAACTGGTATATTTGTTTCAACACTTTTCCTTTCATTTGCTAAAATGAAATATACGATTTTTGCAGTTGTTGTCTGGTTTCATTTGAAATTTAGGAGAGTTTTTCTTTTGTAAGTGGTTTTAATTTATATTTTGCAAAAAATTTATCAATATATACTTGTGTGATGCAGATGAGGAGAAAAAGATGAACGCAACCTACATAATTAGCATTGCTAGAAAGTTAGGATGTTCTATATTCTTGCTTCCCGAAGACATCACAGAGGTAGTTGGAATTTTGATACTTTGTCTCTTCCTGTCGCACACATCACACAGCTTTAGATTTGCCTTCTTCATTTATAATCCATGCTCATAATTTCTCTGTCTGAACTTCATATATATTTTCAGGTGAATCAAAAGATGATCCTTACACTAACAGCTAGTATAATGTATTGGTTCTTAAAACACCCTCTTGAAGAAAGGACGTTGGGAACTTCAGATAGTGAAAGTGGGAGCCCTCTGGAGACTACATCAGATTCAACACTTGATGACTCTGATTCTGATTCATCCTTGTAGGAGAAAGGGTCCATGTAAATGGAAATCTATGTTTGTATTTGTAATTTTCAATTATCATTGATCAAAAGATCAATGGTTGGCTCTATGTAATTCAGTGTTTCAGGAGAAAGGATTTTTTTCCCTAGGCAATATGAAATCTTCATTGCTGAAATCCTATCTTTCCCTGTTATGTTAAATTTTATTCTTATTAATTATAAATTCTTAGTGCAATTGAATTAATCTTTTAATCTATTGAATTCAATTTTCTCCCAGAAAATACAAATTTACGCTGCTTCCATCCTTCCATCAACAGTTTCCTAAGTGAAAATGCTAGAGCCTTCAATTTTAACCACAAATTAATCACAATGTTGTAAAATCTTATCATCAATATAGTCAAAAATATAAAATTTATAGTAAAAAATATTCACAGAAGCTGTTGATGATATACTATTTTCTTAGGCTTAAATATTTAGAACTGTTTGATAAAAACAACGTTAAAACCTTTCTTACATATTTATTTAAAATTACTTAAAATAAGTTAGTCAAAACAAGCCATCTATGTTATGCATAAATACTATGGCCTATGTCACATGTTTTATAAAACAGTTGACCCACTCAGTCTTCCACCAGAACTTATGACATGCATGATGTGGATGAATAGGGCAACTACGCTTACATTCCTGCACTTCTATACTCTTGAAATATGAATGCTGACTGATTTGTAGCGTATAATTGATGTTTATGTGCAAGGTCGATTATCATTGATCAAATCCAACTTGTTCTCATACAGTAAGTTTCCAGGCGAGTAGTAAGTAGTGAAAAAGTCCGAGTGCAGAAGAACAATGAATTTACAAAAGTAATAGACAGACCGTTTGATTAACGAGCTCATAACTTAGCGGTATAAATGCTCCCTTGATAAGAGGTGTGGATTTATTCTTATTTGTAACGTCAAATTAGTGTCTGTCCTCTAATTATAAAGAAAAAAAATATGAGATTTGGAAATAAAGCATGGAACTATTACATATAACAATTTCATAGAATTGTGAATTAAAAAAGAAAGAAAGAAATGCTTTCTTCCATATTCCCTCAAATGAATCATTTCATGGTCCATTAGGATCCCCACCATAGCTGCATCATTAGACTACAAAGACAAAGGGGAAGAGAGAGGGAGAGAGAAAACTTTCACACGACATAAATTCAACAATTTTTCAGCCTGATGGCTCACATCTGTCACCATGTAAAGACCACAAGAAGAAATCGAATGAAGGATAACAAATAACAACCATATTGCTCATGTTACCTCAAAATTGTATAAACCTCTTCGCTCTATTCTCTCTATTATGAAGATAAGTAGGCTAAAGCCATCATAAACTTATACAATCATCCATGTCAAATGCCGATATCCGGCCCATTTGGCAGCAACACGGATACCAATTGCTAAAGCTGCGGCAAGCAGTGGAATTGGAAGCCTCCTCTTTGCTGTTTCAACTTCAGGAATTTCTTTTCCTTCTGAAAGCGTTTTTGAATGGTGAGAAATAGCTAGGGCCGTAAAAGAGATCAACACAAGAACTCTTATCCAAGGCTCACCCACGGCAGCGAGTACAGCTGCAACAGGCATTGCGGATGAAACATCGTCTCTCCTTTTAACAAGTCTTGAAAAACCGTACAACCCCACTAGCAGCGTCCAGAAGAAAGGTTCTGAGATATAACCTCTAACAGCAGCATAGCCGATTAGGCCTGACACGGTCAACATATACGGTTGGCTGTTGATGCAATCAGGGACAGTTGCTTCTGCAACTGCTAAAACAATTGATGCTAGCACAATGATGATGGTGAGATCAGGTACGGGAGCATATGCAATTATTCCAGAGTAGAAAGCTCGAATTGTGTAGAATGCATCCTCGACAAATCTAATTGAGAAAGTGATAGGATCCCCAATGAAATGGAAGATCACAGCCAAAATATACTTGAAGACGTATCCCATGAAACGAACAATACCAAGCGCAGCATTCCTCCAATTTGATAGTTCAAATAAAACAGCTCTCCAAGCATAAATAAGGAAAGCCAGTGCTGTAAATTGATATTGAATCAAAACATGTTAATATGCATATAAAAGACAGTATTTCGAATCTTCTCCTGTTAACAAGTGAACAGGATGCAATCCAATCATACACACACAGAGACTAAGGAAAGGAGGACCTAGAAGCTTCTAACATTAGCTAATAATTATAAAAGTTACTCAGTTTTCTCTTCCTAATACTACAGCGTCTGTACAGAAGAGGATCTGAATTTAAAAGAGAGAAAAACTGTTGGGTCACAAGTTTCTAAGCAGCTACCCTAAAACATAGTACTCTTGAATCTTAAGATCAACAAATCGAGGTTTCCACATTGATGCAGAGAAGCAACATCAAAGGACGGAAACACATACATGCATACATGGACTAGGCAGGATGCCGGGTATATGTTAACAAACTGAGAAGAAGTAGTTTCTAGATGCAATTTAACCTCTTTCTCTTGATCATCTCTGTCAACGAAATGCAAAAACAGGTTTCTTTCAGTATAACGAAATGGAGATGAAACAAGTACTGTAATATTTTCTTTCAGTGAGAAGAATCCTCATTTGCAGGAGATTGATCAATTTAGAAAGAAGAGACGAGCATGTTTCAGAAATCCATTCCTAGCAGTTCCAGATGGAAACAGTGTATTTGATCCCACTTCCCAGTAAATATGTAGAAATAAAGGCTGAAACATACCAAGTTATGCCACTTCATTACGAAAGTATAGAAATTTTCTCGTTTTCTAACATCCGAACATCCAATACAATCAAATGAAATCTTCTAAACAAGCCAAACCCCTACCCATAAAACTCAATAGTTATCTACCATGTGCAGATACTCTAACGAGGGGAAGATTTGGATTTTCAACACCACAATACTCGATAAAATTACTAAACAACAAATTTAAAACCAGTAAATTGAATGGCTTATGTTCGTTTCTTTTCATCCAAGCATTCTCCTCATTAACTAACGCAGAAAAGCGAGCATAGTCACAAAGAGATAAAAGGAGAGTAAAAAATGAATGACTAACCTACAAACCATGGCCACCGAACAGGTGGGTCGGGAGCTTCTTTAGTCAAATACCTAAACCGCTCAGGCATGGTACTTTGGGCTCGAGCCTCCTTCTCAGCCTGATCGAAGTCAACTCCAGAAGCTTGGCTAACTCCATTATCAAGCTCTCCTTCGTTATCCCTAGAGTTCACAGAAACCCCTAGACGCCTCCCTAGAGAACATCTTGGTGGTTTACCTGAAATCCCAATATAATTCCATCTACATTGAGGATTACACGCTTGGGTTTTCGTCGGAAGTGAGGGGTTTGAAATTACTGCGTGGCCTATGCGGACACGTGAGTGGGAAAAAGAAGAGACTTTGGCCAGAGGGGCATGGCGCTTGAAGGAAAAGCTCGGGTAAGAAGGAGCAGGGGTTGTAATCGGCATGAAGGAGAATGTTCAATGAAGATGAAGCAAGTCTTAGAGCTTTGCGGAAGAGTATTGGACACTGCACAAGCGCACTGGACATGTTCAACAGCCTGTGAAAGACATGATGATAGCGATGAACTAGGAGATGGGCTAGATTTACAACACGAACGGTGGCGTCTGGCAGCAACCCGCTTTGAAATTCCAAGTTTTTTTAACTCAATTTAGGAAGCCGGATGATTATGATCCAGAGGCATATTCATGAAAGCCCAAATCCATACAAACATCAGACAACCAGAAGCAAATATATTCGTTAACCATGTGGGAATTATGAAGGGATTATACCATTGGTCAACTGCAGTTGCTAAGATGCTCATTACTAAAGCTTAGAAAGTGATTTTATAAACAGGGACAAAACTCCCTTTATATAATTAATTTTTACAGCGTAAAATTATTTAAAATAAATTAATTTAAAAAACATCTAAATGTTCACATGTACTCTTTTCTTAGTGATTGTATGCTTAGAGCATGTTTTGCAAGCTGTTCAGAAGTGCTTCTAGACTCTAAATCATAATTTGGGATTTAAATTTGCCAAAAATGTTCATTTGATTTGATGAAAAAATACTTCTGATTCAAAACTATAGTTTTGAAAAAAGTCAGATTTTGGAGTTTTCTTTTTCTTTTTTTTGCATGGTGCGTGAGTGACCCATTTTACCCTTCCCCCGAACTGGCACTGTGAGATGAGTGACCCTCTGCTCTACTCTGCTATCCGTACATTAGTTTTAGAGGAAATGCATATTGATAATAAAAGGTACAATTAATGGACTCTGTACATTGGCAAAAAAATAATGATAATAATAATGGACTCTGTACGATAAGTAAGAGAAAACTGTTTGTTAAAAAAAACGGTACAAAATTACTATTAAATAATAATTAATTAAAATACTTTTTTATTATTTATAAATTAATTATCCTACTCCTATATTTAAAATTGGAGAGGATATATCATATTGCCTTTTTTTTCTTTGTTATGATTGTACATCTTAAACAATGGTTTTTTTTTTCTTTTTATAACCATAGTACAGCAAATTACAATAGTAATCTTAATGAAGAGTTTGGTTGCATTACGCAAAAGATAATTACATACAATTCAGGTGTAAACAACTGATTACAATATTTGATTGGAGTTATGTAATGAGCATGTTTGACCCCCCTTCAGAAATGTTTCTAGAAACACTTTCATGTAAATCAAGATAAAACTCCTCTCATATATTTACTTCAGATTGTGTATAATCACTTTTCAAAAGTTATTCCCAAACATGCTCAATCTAAAAGATAATTACATTTACATAATGATTACATTAAGTGAGTGCATTGGGGTTACATAGCTCATACATAAGAATGGGGATTACAATACATGGGAATATTAAAAAAGACATTATTTGCCCCTACCTTGTCCATCTCTCCTCCACTCGGAGCCTCTTCCAAAGCTATCTTCCTTCCTCCTGTGACAAAGCTTCGTCAGATCGATTTATCTCCCTCTCGTTAACTTTTCTATCAATGAGTTCCAAGAATATCTATTACCTCTTGCGCCCCTCTGAAGAACTGAATATTGCCTTTTCTTTATCCATCTACTTCTTGCGCGAGGTTTAAATCCACCGACACCCCTCAAACCACACATTATTAATTGAAAACCATTTCTTAATCTTAGGATTTGGAGCATAAGAATATAATGTTTTCCCCATCCCATCACCTTTCTCATCATACGTTGATACAATCTTCTTCTTCTGACCTTTTGGAGAATGAATTCATTGTTTTTTTTCCTAAAGAGCAGGTATAATCTATAGTTTTAAATATGACTAAATTAAAGAATTTATTTTATTTTAACTAAATTTAATAATTTAAAGATGATGCAGTTGTTAATCAGAGGTGGCAGTTGGCACTGATGGGGTCATAAATCAAAAGTATAGATTTGCAAATCATCACATCCTTTTTCCACTTGGATTTTCAGCTTGATCTAAAATTAAAATAATTAAAAGTGTTGTCTTCCACTTGCATCTCTTCCGCCCCGCGCCCCCCCCCCCAAAAAAAAAGAAAAAAGAAAAAAAAACTTATCATGTCACAGTTAATTATTTCTCACCTCACTGGTCCCTAGAAGCTAACTGGTTCACTTTCTTCTTCTTACAACTCTCTTTTCACATCCATGGCTTCCATAGCTGCTTTGTCCTCATCATCATCCGACGTCATTTCAAGCATCAAAACCTTCGCAGAATCCCACGACGTCGTCTCTTCTATCCCTTCCACCTACCACTCTGTTCCTGATCACGATAATGATGTTGTTGCAGACCACCTTGCGGCTTCCATACCCATCATCGATTTCTCCCTCCTCGCCTCACAAGATCCTCAGATCCATGCCAATGCCGTTCAAGAACTTGGTAAAGCCTGCCAAGATTGGAACTTCTTCATGGTGATTAATGCTTAAGCCTCTAATCTTGCTCTTGGAACTGATTTTTTTTTTCCTTCTCTTTTTCTGGGTTACTCTGTGTACTTGTTTTTGGCCTGATCAACTTACATTGTACTTGGGTGTGCCAATTTTTTAAGATAATAAATCATGGGATTCGAGAGAGCCTGATGGAGGAAGTAATGAAGAAGTCAGTGGAGTTTCACAATTTGCCTCTGGAAGAGAAGAAGAAGTTCAAGGGCGAGCCCATTACATATGGCACTGGTTCTAACAGTCAAGAAGAGAATGTTCATTACTGGAGAGATTATCTAAGGGTCACAACTTTTCCTGATTTCCATTTCCCTCACAAGCCTTTTGGATACAAGTAAGTCTTCATATTCAATTAATTGACCTCACTGTTACAGCTGACACTTTTCACTTCCCTTTTAACAAAAAGCAGAAATGAGAAGTCCTACTTCTCAATTCCATTTGTAGGCCCCTTCTATAGTAGTGACTCTTGGATCTTTCTTGCTCTTACTACTTACTAATTAGTTACCTTCTTCGATTTTGTTGCAGGGAGGTGGCATTTGAGTATACTAGGAAGATCAGAAGCATAGTGAGGATTTTTCTTCAAGGAGTATCAGAGAGTTTAGGGTTAGAGCCTGATGATATTATCGAGTCCACGAGTTTTGATTCTGGGTTTCAAAAGTTTCTGGTGAACTTGTACCCTCCATGTCCACGTCCAGACCTTGCTTTAGGGCTTCATTCTCATACTGATACTGGCTTAGTCACCATCCTCACGCAGAACGAAATTGCAGGCCTTCAGGTGAAGCATGATGGCAAATGGATTCATGTTAATCCTCTTCCCAATTGCTTACTTGCAATCCCTGGAGATCAACTCGAGGTTTGGTCTTTTTATAATTCTTATATATACACACACTTTCCGTAACTATGATTTTCTTTTTATCTAAAACCCGTGTGGTTGCTTCAAGTCACCGCGGCCATGGGAGGCCAAGCTCGAATGCTAGATACAGTTGTATGCATGTGAAAATTGACTTTTAGCTGGGGGGATTGACTTTTAGCTGTATAATTTATTTTATATTTTACACTCATTAAAATAAATTTTTAAAAATATATATATCATTTTAAAAAATCATATAAAAAAAATTGACTTTTAGCTATGATTTTTATAAAAAATTGCTGGCTGCAACAAATTGTTGCAAATAAATAAAATGCTTAGTATGAATAGCTAATTAAATTTAAACTCACTGTCAAAATCTAACTTTTTTTTAAATGATGATTTTTACATAAAAATCATTTTTAAAAAAAATAATGGTTAAAAAGTTATCTTTATTTTATATTTTACAATCATTA
>QFDD01005610.1:0-13863 GCA_006871305.1 Vachellia collinsii | reverse complement strand
AATTTTTTCATTATTTTGCTAAAAAACTATTTTTTTTTTCATTTTATTTTTATCTGAAGAATGATGAATCTTTTGAAGGTACCAGGCAAACTGTGCTTTTCTTTTTCTGGTAAAATTTTGGAGGAAGCTATTTAATGCATGAGAATTAAAAGAATAATTTTTTAAAACTTTTTTCCAAAAATGAATTGCATTTACTGAGTGATGTCTTGATGATATCGATGTATTAATTATTAATTATTTCATATTCCGTTCTTTTTAATAAAAATAGAAATTTTACAATAAATGTTTCATGTGAATCATAGGTTCTTTTCCATGTGATTGAAATTAAATATGTTTTACAATTGAACGCTTGTATCAGCTGGCAGGGATCATAATTACTCATGTAGCAAGTTTTCCTCCATTGCAGGTCTACATTCTCACCAATTGAAATATTCACTTTTCAATGTATGAAAGATAATAACCAATGAACATTTATTAAAAATGATTAATTTAACCGATTTTTTTATATGCAGTAATTAGTTATTTAACTAATACATTTAACATTGAATGTAATATTTTAAAATTCATAAGGTGTGGGTTCAAATTTTACTGTCAAAATAAAATGGATACTTTATTCAAAGGTGATTTATGAATTATTTTTGTCTATGCAAAATTCAGTAAAGATGAATAAAAGAAAAGGTTTGTGTCATCAACAATATATCAAAGGTGAAGACGTCTGTCCCTAAAGTAGAGGGAGCAAAGGGCAGATGTTATTGATCCGTGTAAAATTAAGGTTAATAACAATGAATTGAGTACTGAGAATGATCCCAACAAGAAGTGAATTCAAGCGTAGATTTACAGAGAATTTCTAGTGTGTGTAATGAGATGAGTATGGAAAAATAAATAGCAGAAGTCAGGAGTTGTCGATCGTTGAGAAGTTTCGATGTTTTCTCGAAAATTTGGGTATCGAAGGCGCTAGATTCTCGGATCATAACCACCTAACCTAACGTCCATGGGGTGCTGGAGACGGTCTTAGACAGGTAGACAAGCTCCTAGTGCTGTCAAGGCATGCTATCACTGGTAATGGAAGCACGGACTCCTGAAATGTTTGGGGTTGGCAATGGATCACGACTTGGGCCGATCTCGTTTGCCGAGCTGAGGACTAATCTGGCCCAGACTATTTTTTTGGCATACAATTCCCATTTTCTTTTATTAAGAAAAACTGAAATAAGCCTTGATTCTAAAATATTTAATTAATTTTTAAGTCTACAACCCCCTTGTGTACATTAAAATTGATTTTTTTCAGAAAATATTTTGGGTTAGATTTCAACCTAATTAAAGTCTCATGTGGCACTTGACCTATATTATGGCTTTTTTGGCATGCAAAATAATATCAGACTGAAAATAGAACAGAAAAGTATAGTTAGTTAAAAAGCATCATTTATATTATTAGATAAATATAATAAAAATTATAGTTAGTATTGAGTGATAAAACATAGGTTAACAATTTTTGCAAGAAAAACATGTACTGTAATTAAACATGGCATTTAAGTAATTTACTATTATTAGCTAATATTTAATGGATTAAAAAATTGTACAGAACGCATTATTGAAGTTTTAAGGCAATACTTGCATATTTAAGTGATGTACAGTACTATTTTCCCCAAATATTAATTGCAATTAATTTTTTCTTCTAAAATTGAAAAACTGTTCTGAATATTTTTAGAAATTGGAAATAGCTTCTGAAAATAGGGATTAATGAGAGAGAATATTGATGAAAATGGAAATTTATAGAAATCTCATACAATATGGAAACTACTCAACAGTAAATTATTTTTTTTTTCTACAATAATAAACAAACACAAAATAATTTATGCAAGAAAATCTCTGAATAATAAACCACTTTCCAATTTCGCAACCAAAAACATAATTTGAGATAAAAGATGTAAAAATGCCAACGATTAATTAGTCGATTGATTCGTATAATTGTTAATCTAAACAATGTATGTAAAAAATAATATATAGTTTTTTTAAAACATTTACGATCTTAATTCATTGTTTGAAAACATACAAAAATATTGCTATAAAATTAATACAAGCTATTTAAATCATGAGACGGAAAACTGAGCTACTTGACTACATATTAAAATATTTAACTTTCCATTACCAAACAGTTGCTATAGATAATCAATAATTGAATTTGGTTAGCAAAAGTGAGAAATACTTATATACTCTGGGAGTGCCACATCATCTATACTCTATCCAATGAAATTGTTCCAAGTGCCCTCCATTGTGATCTCATATCCCATAAATCTCTCCTAATTATTTCCCTTTTTTCCACAATAAATATATGTGATAATAGGATATGGAAAAAAGGGAAATAATTAGGAGAGATTTATGGGATATGAGATTACAATAGAGGACACTTAAAATATTTTCATTAGATAGAGTATGTATGATGTGGTACTCTCGGAGTATATAATTATTTCTCAGCAAAAGAACAATCCATAGATAATAATCAATCACTTTGAAAATGATGGTTTGCTTAAATTAAGCCAACCACACTGCAACCAAAGTTCGGTAATCCTTTTCAAGAAGTCATTGGGTCCGCTTGAATAATAGTTGGGAGAATCACTTTTGCTCATAATGCATTTTAAAAAATGATTTTTGTCCAAAATATATAACATTTGGCAGAATACATTTATGTTTGAATAAATATTAGATTCATAATATATTTATGTTTGGATAAACGTTGAAGATGTGATTTTGGATGGAAAATAACTTTAAAATGCATGAAACTCATTAAATAATACATATATATTATTTTATATATTGCGATAAAATTAAAGAAAAATGATAAAAAAAATGGAATAAAGGAAAATATATATAAATTACATATCATTGAAAAGTCATACAAATGAGTTTGAAAAAAAATAATAAATATATTAATTAGTTTTCTTAACCTAAAAAAAAAAGTTAATTAACTTTTATACTAGGAACAATATGTAATATTATAGAGATAATTCAAGATGAATAATATTATTAACATTTTATACATAAGTAGCCTTGTTATATCTACAATTGTTTATTTATTATTCCCAATCTTTTGAAAAAATTCAAATAAAATTTATATTAATGATCCAATGTAATATATTTTTTTACTTAATACAAATTTAAAGTAACCACGTACTTTACAAAAAAGAAAAGTTGTTAACACACGAAAATTCTAATAACACGTGTACTCTATCCTTATCTTTTGATAACGTGTACTCTTTCTAATCCATATGTTTTATTTAGATTGGAGCTGATAAATTTTTTGAATTTGCAATCCCTCTATTCTTATTCATTTTTATAATTCAAGTTTTTTATATTGATATTATGCTCATATTTTGCATGAATAACCTATCACATCATTAAATGAATTCTATAATATTTATTTTGAGTATATTAATTGTTAAAAAAGAATAATGTAAAATTATTTTAGTTTTACTTCATAATAAATTTTATTTCGTAAATCAATGTCATACTTTTCGTACTTTCAAGAACATTATATCAATATAAAATCTTTTATGATTGAGATTAGAAATAACTCACAGTCACAGTATAACAATTTGAAAATGAATAAAAGACTACAAATACTTAGTTCACTCTCCTTTAGGATGCTGATTTCATAAAAAAAAAATTAAATAGAAAAACTCCACATCCCCCTTAGAATATAAAAAAAGTTTTAAAAATTTTTTTGATTATAAAATATATTACCGAAAGATACTTGAAATTTGTACCACCTCCAATTCTAAATATAATATATACACACACTAAAAAAAATCAAGTTTAAAATGGACCAAGTCTAATAAAGCAAAAAATAATTCTAAAAATTTGAGTTTGTTTGAAATGGATTGATTTTAATTTTACATTGAAATTCTTTCCAATTTGATTGTTGATGCTAACGGTGGTGAATGTTTTTTCTATGGATTATTGATAGTAGATAGGTTTTAGAGGGGGAATTTTTTTATGGTTGGTTAATTTAAGGAGAATAAAGAAGCCAAATAATTAAAAAGAATATGAGTTACAGTTTTCAATACTATTCAGAAAAAACTTCTAGACATTTTACCCTTTAACCCTTAAATATTTTTTTTAGCCCAACCTTTAAATCTTAGATAAATTATTTAATTACAGCATATATTACATGATCTTTCTAAAATGTTTATATATATTATTAGATTATATATCAATTTATAAATCAAACAAATTAGTTTGATTAAAATGATATATATAATTTTCTTAATATTTCTAAAATAATTAATTAGATTTTATATTACGGATTAGAGTACACATCAATTTCCCAACTTACCAAGTCCATATAGCGTGGACTTTAAACCTCCAAATGAGGCAAATTGAGGCATTGTGTGAGAGTGTCGTCCATCAGCTAGCCATGTATAGAAATTGAGGTATTGTGTGAGACTTTCGTCCAATTTGACTCTAATATCAAATAATATGTGATTTACTAGATGAACCCATAAATTAATGATTTGATTAATTAAAATTCTAGAAGAATTTATCTCTAGATCCTTAATAATAAAATTCTCTACAAAAGTTGATCAAACTTTTGTAACATAACCAATCAGTTAAAACCCTAAAGTAGCTTTTTTTTTATAGATATTTAACTATAAAAAGTTCTACAAGAGTTTATCACTCTCTTATGATCTAACCGTTTCTATCTTGAATATAAACCATAAGTTAAAATTTATCAAGGAAAAACTTATAATTCAACCTAAAATAACTGAATACAACTTGCTCCTTAAATAAGGAAACTTACTAACTTAATATGATACAAAATATTAAAAATATATAATAACATGATGCTGTCTACTTAAATTAAATTGAGGATATTGATATTAAATAATATCCTTGAACTCCCTAATTGACACTCATATATCTATAATAATATCCTAAAATATAAGCTACTAATATATTTTAAAGATCATTAAGATGATCAAGAATATATAAAAGATAGATCAAATTTTTCTAATTATCAACTAAATACAAAATGACACTTTTTAAAACAATAAAATTACATAAAAAATAAAAAAAAGATTTAATTTTCTTTTTCTACGTGTGTTTCTTGATAGTTGAATGCCAAACATAATATCTAATAGAATTAACACAATTACCCTCTGAATTCCTATCATATAACCTTATATTGAGTGACTTAGAAGTGACTAACAAGCTATTCTACTCACTAACCAACACTCCAACAATGTTATTACCCTATGTCTTATGTTTCACAAACAATCCACATAAAAAGTTATAGCATCATTAATGATATGAGCTCCCTCAATCCATTAAATACGGACTATTCATATATGATTTGGATGGTCTAGATCAATTTTTTTTATTTTTATGTAAAAATTTATTTTGATGAGTATAAAATCTAAAATAAAATTAATCCCTTAACTATATTATTTTCAAATAATAATTTTTATTAAAAAATTGTTAGTTTAAAAAAAATCAAATCTAGACCATCCAAAATTAGATTTGAACAGTATAAATTTAATGGGTTGGGAGAGCTCATCACTTTAATGAGTATCTTTATTGGGTCCAAAGTCCATAGTCATATATTACCAATGTAAAAAGTGTTTCTTGAAGTAGTGAATCAAAAATCTGAGACTGAATTTTAATGAAGTTAAAATTATAAAAGACTAAATGATTGATTTTCCCTCAATCTTGTAAGTTGTTTTGGTATGAGGTGCATATGAATTTTAATAAATGTTTTCTCATAGTATGAATTAAGGTTCGAATCTCTATGATAAGAAGTGCATGCATTCTGATAATACTTTAAACATGATTCATTATTTAGGAAGATACTTATGCTTATCAAAAATAAAAAAATAAAAAATTAATACAATTTCTAAAATTGAAAATCATAGAGACATAATTGGAAAAAATTGGAAAGTATCATACAGGAGTTGTTTTCATATCATCAAACAAATAAGATAAAATGAATATAAACTTTGAAATTTAGAGCATACAAATAGCCATTCATAAATAATAAACAATGGAGTCACTTGAAAATCGTCCAATATATAAAAAATGTGTCAAATTATTTAGCAATTAGTAATTTAAATTAAAGGTTAAACTTCTTTTCAAATTTCAATTGAGAGGAAACGAGATGTTCTGGACTAACAGGTGAGCCATACTCACCGAAGCGTGTAGCACGTGGCATATATGAATTGAAGCTTTTTCGGTTTTTCTCACTAAAATTTTAAATAACTAAAACTATAAAATGTAGTTTGTATTAAATTAAAGTTTATGAATTATGCTTTAACGGCGTCAAAATTACAAGGATTGAGTTATCCTAAATTTAAATTGTTAGGAATTTAGTTACAATTAATTGTATTAAAATAAAATAGCATGTTAACATGGACACATTTTGACAATTCGATGACAAAAATATTTTAATATTAGAAGCATTCAAATAGTGATCTTTAAGGAATTAAACAATATAGGATCACCTGCGTCTTCAAGAATTTTATCAACTTATAAACAGGATTCTTTTGTTATTATATTTAATCAGTCAATCTCTCTCTGTAATTTATAACAAATCATATTATTTGATCAATTATAAATAACATGATTGCTTTTGCCATCTACAAACAACGTGGCTCACGTTTATTATAGGACAAACCCAGTTGATATTGTTCATGCACTATATATAATAAATTTAAGACTAAAACGGTCAAAACATATAATGATTAAAAACAATAGCTTATTTTTGAAAATATAAACAGGAGTTTTCTGTTAATTAATAGTGACGATACGTCTCAGATAATAATTAGGATTTTTTTTATTGCATCTGCAATAATTCAATTTTTTAAAACTTCATTTTCTTAAAATTAATTTTTGTGGTTTATATTAAATAAATAATTATAATTAATTTAATATAAATTATGTTTTGGGCCGGATTTCATGTATATGAACTAAAATTAAAGTGCGTGATACTAACTGTAGATTAATTTGTAGCTGAGTCAAGTGTAAGGAATTTCATGACTCCAAGCTGGTGTTAAATTTTAGTCTTGTAAATGAAAATAACAAAAGTTTGTTGAAAAAAATGAAGGAATATTGAGTTACACACAACTATTATTCAAAATCACATCATCCTAGTAAATGTCAGAAAACAAATACAGGAAAATATTACACTTGTTAATATAACCATGCACACCATTTTTCAACGACTTCATCTATGTGGTCTTTGGATGTACTCTGCAGAATGACTCAAGGAAATTTGTTGTATTGTATGTCATCAAGGTACTAAAAGTTGAATCCATCACTAATTACATCAGCAAAAGATTAAGGATCAGTGTAAAGTTGGAGTCAAACTGAACATGATTAGCAAAATAATATAATTTAATTAAAATATAAAAGGTATTAACATACAAAATAAAGTTGCTAAAACACATATATGATGAACTATAATTTTTTTTAACTCAAGATGATGTTGTTTCAATCTAAAAAGGAAAAAATATGTAAAATCCAACTCGATTGATGGGTTACACTTAAGTTAATATTAGGTTAATCATCTTTTGGTTCAGGTGATTGACTGAATCGATTAAATAACCAGGTCACCAATTCAATTTGGTTTTGAATGAGATGGATGTAACTTCTCCCACTAGAGTTAATATATCATAAAATCATAATCACAAGTGACAAGAACATGGGGAAAAAGGGGAACTACTTGGCTACCACAACTTGGCCGTCACTTTCATCTTTCCGTCTAGAAAATTATCAGCAAGAAAACGACTACTGATGAAAATCGGGTTCTCTTATATTCATTAAATGAAAAATAATAATACATCTTTTACGTGATATATATGACAGCTTAATTCCATTATATTATTTAAATTTTAAATAATTAAAAAATTGAACTACCCAAATTAATTGGACATTTGGAGTTTTTTGACTTAATCAAGATAAAATAATATCTTTTTCTTTTGTTTTTCGATGATAAAGAGGGAATAGAGTTTTCTAGCGATGCCTTTCCATCACAATCCCATGTATTAATTTGATAATTTATAGCCATAAAAACACTTACATGATATATATATATATATATAGAGGAACAAACAAAGAGAATATAAATAAAATGATAAAACCCATAAGATACAATTGTGTAGATTAATTATAAAAATATCCTGTAGATTAATTGCAAGTTGTATTATTAGTTGAAATCAAATGATAATTATGCGGGCTTTTTTCTTTTTCAAAATATGGATAAATAAATTGTATTTTATGAAAGTAGTTGCCAGTAAACCTCAATAATCCAGGAAATACGGTTTTGTGACGTTGATGGATCATCACAATTTGTGTCAAAAAGAGACGAAGTTGATAGATACATGTGGGGTTGGCCAAGCTCCTACCATTTGTTTGGTTTTGTTTTGTGGGGTTGGGGAATGGATTCTATATTATATAAATTGTAGTTGTATGGGGAAATGGGAAATTAGAAAAATAAATCTACAATAGTTTACCTCTATTTTAAATGAGGTTTGTATATATAGTTTAATTATTTCGTTTGAATTGGATCCTTATTGTTTTATCTTATAGTTTTAATTTTTATCCTTTAGATATTTATAGAAATGCACACGTGTTAAAACATGTTAAATGAAACTAAAGAAATTTTATAAGATTAATGATTTTTGCACTCAAGAATGAATGTATATAACGAATCAAACTGTAATGGCCCACTTCAAATAAAACAAATTATAGTGATTTGATTCAAAATTGAGGGAGACTAAAAGGATTTGCAAATGAACTTGTCTGGGAAATATAGTTGAACACTTAAATTTTTAAAATTGAAAATCTTGAGACATTAAGTTTGAAATATAAGAAAATATACTTAACCAGCTTGGATAAGTTAAAGGAATTGTTCCAACTTAATCAATGATCTTGTATTTGAGCCTTTGATTTGCAGTTACTTAGTGGTAGCAAGTTACCTTGTTGTGTGGGGCAACACTCTTACAAATTGGATTAGTTAGTGATTCGGATTTCTGATAAAAGGATATAGAAAAGACTCTGGTTACTGATTGATTAATGAAAAACTAAATTCTTATAACAATTATAAAAATCAAGAGTGACTATCAAGTTTTTAAAGACTTGCTAGCTACCACACTTTTGTAAAATTAGTTTTCAATTTCAAATGAAATTACAGCGTTCTTGTTGACCAAAAATTACATTCTTAAGTAAGTTATAAAAAATGGTTTTTTAAAATTTGTCTGTAATATTCTTAAAATTTGATAAAGACTTCATTTTAGTTATATAGGAACTATATTGCCTTTTTTTGAGATAATTTGCAATGTCTAGTTTTTATCTATTATATGTATAGTCCCCTCCCAATTTGGCATAGTATGTGTGTGTAAAAGTAATAATTGAGGGTCCGTTGTTCAGCCCCATTGCATCCCATTCCATTCCTGTGAATCTGTGATGGTAATCACTATTGCATTACCTTGGACGACCCTTTTAGTTAGCCTAATTGATGGTAATATATATTGTAATGGTAACGAGGATTACACATTTTTTTAATGACTATTCACAGGGGACCCCTATAAATTCTCATTGCACGTAGGCCAATGGTTGTTTAGAAAATATCAATTTTAACCTCAATAAAATCATGAAAAGACAATATTTACCCTCCTCCATAAACAAATCATCTAACTAGATAATCCATCATCAAAAGCCCTGTCTTTCTCTTGAACTCCTAGACAAAGATCTGGGGGCTTTCACCTCAAAGATACCCTCTTCAGTTATAAGTAAAGAGACATCAAAGGTGCCACCAACAAGATAAAAAAATCAAGGCATGTTTCTTGACATGGTCATGCTGCCAAACATCGACGCAGGAGTAGGTAGTGCTGAGATCGATTCCGAATTCTTTTCTTCCTAGGTTTTTTAAGGGTAAAATAGACTTTGTGTTATATATTAGTTTTAAATCATTATTATATAAATAATCTAGTGTACCTTGCTTAAAAATCAAACCAAACACAAGTCGTGTAATTAATATTGCAGTGCATTCTCGATTTGTATTGTACTGCACTCCACTGTAGGCTACAATAGTTTATATTGATGTATAAGCTATAGAGAGCATGCAATTATTAATGTTTAGCTTCTCCATCCTTTTATCCATAATTATTTTTTAAAATAAAAAGAGATAAATTTTTTTCCTGATTTTAAATCTTTCAAATTAACGAATAATTAAAATTGATTTAATTATGGTTTTTGGTGAAAATAAGGGAAAAGTTGCTATTTAAAAAAATTATTAGCCATAGTCTAAAAGGACATAATATTATTCAGGGTTAAACCTACTTTTGGTTCCTATAGTTTACCATGATTTGGCTTTTGATTCCTCAAGTTTAAAAACTATGGTTTTGGTCCCTCAAGTTCACTCTATCTAAAATTGTTAGTCCCTATAATTTTGAAAGGACCTACACCTAATGTTAATACTATTAATTTTGCTTATGTATCATTAACTCTAATAATTATAGTGAAATTACTTAATAACTTGATAAGATAACATGAAAACAAATTGTTATATGACTTATCCTTGCAGTTTTAGGGATTTAAATGTTTGACTGCATTAATTAACACAGTTAAATTTAAGGATCAAAATAAAAATTCGTTCAAAGTATAAGGATTAAAACCAAAATTTATTCAAAATATAGGGATCAAAAGTAAAATTGGTCAAAAGTACATGGATCTTTTAAAACTATAGGGACTAACAATTTTAGACAGAGTAAACTTAAAGGATTAAAGCTATCACTTTTAAATTTCATGGATCAAAACCCAAATTGAGAAAAATTATAAAGACCAAAAGTATGTTTAACCTTATTATTTAATACATAGAACGTATCTATACTCTAATTTATTAGAAATTTATGATTTTCTTATATTTTCTGTGCAGATCATTTGATTAAAATAACTTATAAAATATTAGATTAAAGAATCATTAATTAGAGCTATCAATTGGGATTTTTGTCACATCAAAGTAGACTTTAAGCCCTAGACTTGTATTTGAAGATAATAGAGGAGGATTAATATATATGTATTACGAAATAATTTATAAAATTGACATTTTTCCTATGTTGATAGGGTTAACAAGTGAAAGTGTTAATCTATCCTCAAAAGTTTTCATTTAATAGTAATGTTGCTTTAAATTTTTTTGGTTTATTATTACTGTGAAAGCTTCAAAATGTAGCAATTCCCAAGGTTCAAAAAAATCGAACCGGGCATTGAACCGGGTGAGACGGTAGTTTAAGAGCTGATGGGTCAGACCAAGTTCAAGTTGAAGTTAGACCGGCTATATTAAAATAATATAATTTAGTAGATTATATTTTATTTAAAAAAAATAATAGATAAAACCTATAATATTATTTTATTTTACCCATATTTTGAAACTTTTAGAGTTTCATTAAATATCAATGATAAAAAAATTGGAATGAAATGAATTAATTTTATCTTATGTTCTCATTCATAAATTTGTTTAAATAAAAAACAGAAAATTTAAAACTAATTTTGTTACCATATTTTTTTAAAAAAATTAATGAACCACATAATTCCACTTTGATTACCTTTTCTCAGTGTTTCTAGCTTTTTAATTTTTTTTTAAAGGAGGCGAACCAATTGAACCAGATTCGAACAGTTTGATCGGTTTAACACCGGTTTGACCTCTTCGAACTGGTTACCGGCTCAAATACTCAATCGGACAGGATCAAGGGCCGGTTCACCGGTTTCCGATCTGAACCGATCGGTTGAGTCCGATTTTTTGAACATTGGCAATTCCCCTTGCTTTGTTAAAAATTTGAATAGTTAAAAAATTAATATTGACTATTAAAATTTTTAATTATAAAATATCGCTTTTGTGTAAAAATTTCGTGGGAGAAACATGTATCTTAACCAAGTTGATACCAAGTTTAATTTCCACGTCATATCCACATCATCAATATATCATCCACAACTGATTTTTCAACATCATGTCCTCCAAAAGAAGAGAAAAACAAAAAGAAAAAAAAATGTCACCTCCCCATGAATCACATGACAAGAACACTTCCGCAGTCCCCTAACTATTTTTCATGAAGTTAGGTATCTCCTGTATATTTAAATAAATTAAATTAGCCTGTTGGCAAAAAAAAAAAAATTAAATTAGCCATATGATCTAAATTAAATTATGTAATTATCTTTTATTTTAGAAAGTTTGGACCGTGCTCATGTTTAATCTAATTAAATCTAAATTTAGATCTTAAAACTAGAGTGAAAGTCATGTGCTACTCGAGGTTATTGAATCGTGTGATGATTTAATTTAGGCGTGTTGGGATTCTCTTTGTTTACTGACCTTTTTAAGAGAAATTAAACCCCTGATCTTATTTAAGAGAAATTAAATCCTCTTCACTTAGTGTCACTTCTAATGATATATATATTGATGATCATTTAATTAATTATTGATAAAAAATATAGGTTACATTATTTAAAATTTCGCTTAACTTATGATAATCTACAAATAATCTCCTTCATTAACCTTTAAAATCTAACAATAAATTCCTAAACTTTCAAGTAAACTATATTTTTATATGCATATAAATTCCTTAGATTTGAGTTATGTGCAATTAAATCATTTAATCTTTAACTTATTTGCATATATATAATAAATAAAACTAATTAGGAAAATGCTAATTAAATTTAGCTAAAATACATAAATATAGATAGAAATTTACACTTTTAGATTAATTATGAATTTCTTTTATTATTGTAAATTTATCTTAGTATTGCCTCTTAATGTTCACCAGCTCCTTTCTTTGTTTTTTTGTTTTTTTTTTTGCCGGTAAAGATCAATTCATTATAATAATAAGCCTGAAACATTCACAACAAACAGTGCAAACTTACAAAGCGGATAAAAACAAAATAAACAGTCCTAGATCTAAACCAAAAGCTTCAGCCTGGATCTACATCAATCCTCCTACCATCCACCGCTAGCAGCCTGCGTAATGAAAGGTGGTCTGAAGAATAAGAATCATCTAATAAAGTTTTAGCGATTCAATCAGTCACTAATTCCTTGCTTGTATAGAGAGAAAATGAGGAAGGAGAGAAAACTGAGAGAGAAAATAAGGGGAGAAATGAATTTTTCCTTCCTTAGATATGTCAGAGAAAAATGGGAGAAAGGAAAAGTTGGAGAGAAAATGAGCCGTCTCTCTAACTTTTCTCTCCACACGTGGAGAGAAAATGGAGAGAAAACTATTTTCTCTTATTTACCTACATGTTCTTTATTACTTTTTCATTTTAAACAATTAAAATTAATATATAACTTTTATAAAATTATGATTATAATTTTTTTAAGGATAATCTTTAAAATATATTATAATATCTAATTTATTTTTTAAAACCCCGTAACCTAAAAAATATATGATATATTTTTATGTAAATTATTTTGTTTTGAAATATAATAACATGAAAATATATCTTTAATAAATAGTTTGATTTTAAATTATTTAATAAAATTAATGTTAATATAATTTTTTATTATCATATTTAATTTGCTATTATATTTGATATATTTTAAAGATACTTTATTTATTCAACTGTTTATTAAAAGATTTTTATCTAAGGATATTTTAATCATTTAACTATTTATCAATTTTCCCCTTTCTCTTTTTTCTCTCGTTCATCCAAATAATATAAGTGATCATATTTTCTCTCCACTTTCCTCTTTTCCTCATTTTCTCTCCTCTTATTTTCTTTCTTCTCAATTTTTTTTTTTCAATCCAAGTGGAGCATTAAGTTTGCTTTTCCTTCCTTGGGGACGTATCCATAACAAAGATGATTAACTGTTGTCAGAGTACTGGCCACTAT
>QFDD01005609.1:0-13599 GCA_006871305.1 Vachellia collinsii | reverse complement strand
TTCATTATATACTTTTGTGCCCAATATTAAATTTCAATGATTAGATTAACGCACAAAATAAGAATTTTGTTTTTGTTTTTCAAATCAATAACGCCGGTGTAATTATCTCAAACTGAGGAGGGCCATCTCGTCCATTCAGGGCAAGAGTCTTCTAACCAACAGAGCACACACAGATAAAAACCACACACCACCACACAGCGGCATACTCACCATCTTCGGTACATTACATAACGTTCAGACTTCGGATCTCCTTTCTGTTAAATTCTTAAAATATTAGGCTATGAGAAAAAGCTTCTTGCCTTTTTCTCTCTGCCTCTCTAACTGAAACTCTCTCTCCTACCCTCACTCCATCGCTATGGAGAGACACATGCTACCAAGAGCTCCCGGCTTCCCCTGGATAGAAGAGGTTGAAGACGCAGCATCTTGGACCAGAACCAACAACGAAGGTGAACCCAAGGACCAGGACATTGCTTTGGGTGGTCCACTAACGTCCTTCAAGTCCATGCTCGAAGGTGAATGGTACATGGATTCTGCTATCAATCCATCTCATCAAGATCTCCCTGGCCTCCCAGTTCACCAAGAAACCAGAGATATTGCTTTTTGCTCAAATCCAAATGATAATTTCCTGTTGCAGCCTATAGATTCATCTTCTTGTTCACCGTCATTCACTATCGACCTGGCGCAGTCACAGCCATTTTTACCTCCGAAATCGTGCTTTCCTGCTCTCTTCAACGCTGTTTGCAACAACCCTTTTGAGAACAATGGCTTTGATTTGGGCTCCGAAAGCGGGTTTCTCGGTCACTTCCAGGGAAATCAGACTTCGAGTTCCCATGTTCTGATGGGATTTCCAGGCTTGAATACTCAACCACCGATGGGCAACGTCGAGCTTAGTTCTAGCACTGAATTCCCAGCAACTCGGCTGTTGCCTGCAGCTGACAATAGTGTCACTCTTGGTGGCGGATTTAGTCCAATGGGCTTAGACGGATATGATGGTTCCGGAAATGCTCTGTTTCCGAACAAGGCTAAGGTTTTAAGACCACTTGATGTTTTCCCTCCAGTTGGTGCTCAACCCACTCTCTTTCAAAAGCGAGCTGCGCTTCGCCAAACCTCTGGCGGAGCTGATAAATTGGGATCTTTAGAGATTTCTCCGTCTGGATTTAATGATTACTCAAACATGGAGAAGAAGAGGAAGTTAGAAAACGGCGACACCGAAGAAGCCAGTATCGATGCGTCTGGACTGAATTATGATTCTGATGATCTTAATGAGAATGATAAGGCAGAGGAGAATGGGAATAACGGCGGAAGCAATTCCAATGCAAACAGTACTGTTACAGGGGGAGATCAGAAGGGGAAGAAGAAAGGATTACCTGCGAAAAATCTCATGGCCGAGAGAAGGCGCAGGAAGAAACTGAATGATAGGTTATACATGCTTCGGTCGGTTGTGCCCAAGATTAGTAAGGTATTAAAACTTGATCGGAAGCATTTTCTTCTGATAAAAATGTTTAAAAGCATGTCAAGAGTTCCTCCATCATTTCCCCCCTTTCTGAGGACATCAATCGATTTATATTACTACGATAAGTATCGTTTTACTCTGTGATTTGTCCTGAACGATTTTAAGAGCTACCTAGAACAATGCATTTATTTATTACTGAGATCGCTTTTCATTAGTTTATGCCTAACGGGGAAATTATTGGATTTTAAAAATGACAAACTACGTGGACGCCTTTTGCTTCTTTATTTTGCAGAAAAATTCATCTAAAGAAGTTCAAAGCGTGTTCATGATGAGTTATCGTATTCATGACAATTTTAAGTCACTAGATTAGTTCTTGAAATGAAAGTCCAATATCCCACTTTCTTTCATTTATTCACAGATGGATAGGGCTTCCATACTTGGGGATGCAATTGACTACTTGAAGGAGCTGCTTCAGCGGATCAACGATCTTCATAATGAACTGGAGTCGACCCCACCTGGTTCACTGCCACCACCTTCTACAAATAGCCACCCTTTGACGCCCACTCTCCCAACCCTTCCCTGCAGGGTCAAGGAAGAACTTTGCCCTGCCTCTTTGGCGAGCCCTAAGAATCAACCTGCGCGAGTAATTAATTTTTGTTCACATTCAATTCATGTTGTTATTCTTCACGTTATGGTAGCTTTTTGCTTGCAGAGAATGTTGATAATGCGAAAATGATTCATCTGTCTATTTTTGGTCTCATTGCCTAACTAAATCTACGGGGATGATTAGTTGGTGATGGTCTCCACCGCTGGATTTGAATGGATGTCTACATTTATCAGCAGAGTCTGCATGTTTTATGAATGATAAATTGCTAATTTTATTTTGGGGCTAAAAAAAAGATTATGAAATTAAACCTTTGCTAATTTTTGCTGCACTGCTGCATATTATGTTTTAAAAACTTGCAAAATTTAATTACGAGATGTCAAAGCATAAACAATGAGGTTCTCTGTTTTTTTTTAAATAAAATATGATCTGATGACTTAGTGGACACGACATGTCATGTCTTTCAAAACCCTTCTATTCGGTAAATAAACAGTGGAGCTGTTCACGATATCACATATTCTGTATCTAGAGATTTTTTATATATATAATATATTCAAACAAAATGGCTAAATGCTGTGTGATACTGCGGTGGCTTTCTCTAGACTGTACACCCCCAAGGTTTAATAGCGCAGACCAATGATCATCATGTAGAATTGGGAAGAACATACTTGTTTGCGGAATCCATTAGTGAGGTAGTTGAAGTAATTGGTCTGACCTGTATGTTTCTGAATTTATAGGTGGAGGTTAGGTTAAGGGAAGGGAGAGCTGTGAACATCCATATGTTTTGTGCCCGCAGACCAGGTCTTCTTCTTACCACCTTGAAGGCTTTGGACAGCCTTGGACTGGACATTCAGCAGGCTGTTATCAGCTGTTTCAATGGCTTTGCCTTGGATGTGTTCCGAGCTGAGGTATGGTTCTTTCTCCATTGTCAATCTTCTTAGCAATATCTTGCACCTGTGGATTTTCCAATGTGAGAATGAACTCTTGCTTCTTCGGATATGGGGCTCACATGACGTGATAATGTATGCCATATATTGCCGTCCTTCATAATTTGACATGCAGTTTTCCAGATTATGTAGAGAGTTTCTCACCCAAGGAAAATTAAAGCATTATATCTGAATCCTAGAACCCAAACTTGTCTAAACCTGCCTAACAAAAGAATCCCAGTGGCCTCCATTTCTCTCTAGCTTCCCTTCCCCTTGCTGGAATTAAAGCATTTGAACCTTGCTTGTTTTGCCCAACAAAAATTCAATGGTTGATGAAAATTAAGGCCAGTATGAGTTCTTGTGACCAGTAATGGTACAGGCAAAAAATTTTGGAAGGATCCTTATCCGGACAAGTCATTCATTCCCGTTAATAATCAAATGACACCGAAAATAAGTTTAGTAGTAACCGAGTGCTCATGGTTGAACGTGAAGCTTATCAAAATGCCAACATACTATCAAGTGGTGTTTATAATTCTTTATTTCTTTCTTGCCTTGAAACAGCAATGCAGAGAAGGCCAGGATGTTCCCCCCGAACAAATTAGAGCGGTTTTGTTGGATTCAGCGGGCTGCCATGGAATGATGTGAGTGAAATTCATGAGAGATCGACGGTCGTCTTGCCAGCCAATAGAGGCACCAGCTCTATTGCGGAACTCCAAGGAGTTCGCAAATGCGTCAAGATCAGATGGTTTGGCTAATATATGTCTGTAGGTTGATGAGTTAGCTTCAGCATTTTTCTCTTTTGAGTGGAGAAGACTTGTGTCTTTATCTTGAATAATTATGGAATAATAACCTCTTTTTTGTTTCCTAAATATTTTTCATGAAAACCCTTTATTCTCTTCCTCTATGCTTCTTTATTATTCAGTTTTGAATTTCATGGGCTCTGGTTACCAGACATATGGCTAATGTATATATCTTCTTCTTCTTTGGCCAACAATAAATCTGTTCTTATTAAAGAGTAATTAATAAAAAATATTTAGTACTCCAGTAAACAGCTCTTTTTTGTTTTTTTTTTTTGGCTAAACCAGTAAACAGCGTTCAAATTTGGTCCTTGACAACAAGAGACTGAAGAGTTTAGAACCCTGGTACTAGATTTTTTTTACACTTCCCGCCATTTTTTTACCCACAAAGCCCCTGGCACTCGAACATCTAAATCAGTTCACTTGGTTTTTTACGGTGTAAACTATTGTTGTAATTTTCTCACATCCATGCTTCTTTATTATTTTTGCAAAATTATAAATGTAATATTCCTAGTTATAATTTTCAATTGCAGCAAGTGATTTTCATTATATTTTGCTCAAAACTGCAAATTTTTTAAAGAAAATTTAGCATTTGTATCTCACTTATGGCTTGCATATACTATTATTTATTATAAATTTTATATTGATAATTAATATGAGGATTTGATGTGCCATACTATTTTAATGAAGTGGGCTCCTTCAAGTCAGAACCACAAAAGAAGAGAATCTCGTGTATTTCGTATTTACAATGAGAAGAGCATATTATTTGTGACACTTTTTATATTTTATTTCAGACCCTTTTGGATAGGAAACATGGGAAGATAAATGCTTGAGCATTTGGATTAAGTAATATTAAGATATAAAAAGGGATGCGTAACATTTTTATCCCAGAAGTTTACAGATATGAGGCAATTTTGCTTCGAAATTTTTTTAAAGAATAATATTATTTTAAAAATATTGAAAGTGGGGCTAATAATGCCCAAAAGGTTAGTAATGGTTAATTTTAACAATTAGTTTGGCTAATTTTGCGCATTCAGCGTGGCCACATCACGTCATCATCGTGCCACCTCTGATCAGCTCCTCCCTCTCTCTTCACCACATCAGCTCTCAAAAAAAAAAAAAAAAATCTGCTCCCTCTCTCTTCACCATCCCTGGAGACGGCGGCGGCGGAGGAGAAGGAGCCGGATTACAGAGGTTCTCACAGGATGAGCACATCGTGCCCTGGATCTGCTCCTTGGTTCATAGTTTCATCCTGTACCCCCTGGTTCTTTCGTCCTTTTCGTCCCCCCCCCCTTCCTCCTTGCTTATTTTCAACTCCTTATTTTTCGTTTTAATTAGTGAAAAAAAGAAATCTAAGATCTGTATTCTAGTAGGTATGCTCCTTTAATGCTTGTTACGGTACTTCGTCATATTTTCTGTTTGGTAGACCATAAGGAAACAAGTAAGGCAACGGTGAAAGTATTATGTAAATAACCATCGACATGCAACATGTAAACAAGTTTTTTTTTCACCTAGCATTATTGAGACGATCTTCTATTAAAGTTATTCCAAGTGAAAAATGGACAATTCAAAGAGCCTACAACGACATACTTTTGAACTTTTAATATCCATCAAGCAGACGAAACCTACACTTGAATTCAAAACCTCAAGCCTAAGACCGGAACAAAACAATGACGGTGTGGTTAATGTGTTATAGAGCTTTCTCTCATTCCGTGCCAAAATTTTCAAGTGAAAATGATCACAGAAGGCGAGAAGAAGGCGATTTGTCTGGTAAAGCTAGTAACATCTGTGCAGTCCAAGATTTGCAAGCAAAGGAATGTGAATGAAGAGAGCAAAAGTAGGCAATTGTGAAATGTCAATTTAAGAGGGGGGGGTGAATGACGCGGTACAGAGAATAATGTTGGTGAAAAAAGCTGCAGGGGAATTAGGAATGAGATAGAGAGAGGGAGGGAGAAGAGAAGAGGACTTGAGAGAAGTGGGGGTGATGAATGTGCAAAGAATGGGGAGCATGTGCTCATGCTGGCTGGCTGCAAATTCAGATAACTGAGGTGGATTTGAGGGGATTGGCCATAGCCAAAAGAGATAACAGAGAGAAGAATGAACACAGAATGGGAAAGATTTTTTTTTTTTTTTGGAGCCGATGATGGTGAAGAGGGAGGAAGGAGGTGCTTTGGCCATGGAATGACTAAATGTGCAATATTAATCAAATTATGGCCAAAATTTGGAGTAACGTTATTTTGATATTTCTGGTAAAATTGTTTCTTAAAAAACTTTTAAAGTAAAATTGATTATTAATATAAAATTTTTGAGGTAAAAATGGTGCTTATCTCTAAAAAAAATTAAACTACCTACACAAAAATCTATATTTTGTTATAAAAATAGGGGATTTAATGTGAGAGAAGTGAGTGGATGATAGAGGTAAGAGAGAATTGAAGAGAAATAGGAAGCAATTTTTACTCACTTAAATGTGTTACATAGCTTTTTAAATATATAGAGCTTCAATTTTAATCAAAAATTCATAGAATAAATAACAACATTAATACTCATAAATGCATAATATGTAACCATTATAAAATGAAAACTCTTAAAAAAATTTTATATAAGGGGTTATGAAGTGTAGAATATGCAAAGTATCTAAATAATATAATATCTATAACATGTTTATATTTTATTCTAATTTTTGTGGCCGAAGTTCTTCATTCTAATTCACGTGTTGAAATTATTACAGTACCGAAACGAGATCTTCGCCGTTTGTTTCCCGGTTCAACTGAATCTTCAGGACTTTCTGGCTGAAACAAAAGGCGCACCAAAATTAGAGATGCGGTTTGGCATTTTGCTGTGGGACTTTCAGCAGCGGCGAGCCGCCGTAGTGGAACTTCTTCTTGCCATTTCAGAGTTTGGAGGCTCGCCTTCGAAATCGAAGCGACCGTAGCGCTTCTTCTTCTCTCCTCGAAGGAATCTCATTGTATCAAAAAGCTGACACTTGATCATTTTCTGCATTTGGAGCTTGTCTAAAAGAAACTCCCTCTACATCTTCACCTTTTATAGTTCTTTCTGACTAGGTATATTCATTTTTCATTTCAGGTCCTTCGTTTTTGGGTCCATATTGGTATCTCTTTTGCTTCACTGGGGGGGGGGACATGGCAAAAAAAAATATAAAGTTTTTCCTTTTATTACGAGGTATATTATATCCGTCACGATATTGCGATTCAATTAAGCGATGGACAATTTGCAGATCAGTTTTATGAAGTTGAAGCGGTTGACTGATGATTGATCCTGATCTCCGACTCTGAGAGTTCATTCGGCATTTGACTTATTTGTTGAAACAACTTATTGGGATAAGCCACTTATAAGTTCAGTGCCTTGCTTCCCACTTGTCAACAAGCATGGCCAGTGTGTTGCAGTTTATTGGTATTAGAAATGCCTTTCCTGTGACTAAGTGGAGAAGCTTGCAGAATCAGCCACTGTTGTCGCAAAGAATTGGTTTTGCAACATCGGTTGCTTCTGTTTCTGGGTTATGTCGTAAAGGAAGTTTTACCAGTAAAAAAGCGACATTCAATATCAGCTGCAAGGCAGTAGACAGTGATATACTTGAGAAGGATGAAAATGAAGATGAGGGCCTTAGTGGAACTGAGAAGCCGTTCACTTGCGTCATGAAGTTTGGTGGCTCATCGTTGGCTACTGCTGAGAGGATGAGCGAGGTTGCTAGCCTTATACTGGCCTTTCCAGAAGAGAGACCAATAATTGTTCTCTCTGCAATGGGAAAGACGACTAACAAACTTTTATTGGTACCGCTTTCCATTTTGTTTCACGTCAATACTTTTTTTCCTTTCTGCTTATTGAAACATTAAGGGGAAAAATGCTTTTTTTCTTTTGGTAGGCTGGAGAGAAAGCTGTAAGTTGTGGGGTTACAAATGCATCTAGTATTGATGAACTCAATTTTATAAAAGACCTCCATATCAGGCAAGAGCAATGAGTTTTCTTTTTTGCATTTCCATTTGTAATAAAAGTGTTAAAAACAAAAGAACATTTTCATTGCGTTTTCTTATTTTATTCAGGACCGTTGATGAGCTTGGAGTGGACGGGTCTGTTATTGCAAGTGAGTTACCGTCTTCCACGCTGGATCAGTTATTGATTTGGGTGCATTATTTGACTATACATTATTGTTCGTAACTAAATTTTTACAAGACCAAGTTCGCTGAAAAATTCAGTCCATTCATTTTGGTGCTGCATATCCTTTGCTAATTCATATTGATTGTTTGATTCTGCAATTCTCTTTATTTGATAATTATTGGTATTCAAGACTATGTGAATGTAACCTAAAGTAGTTTGTATCATTAAAGAGCTTTCTCTTGTATGATTGCCTCGAAACTGAAGATGCCAAGTAAGATGAATGGAGGCAACGGCCTTGATTTTATTGTTCTCTGGACTGGCAGTTATCGTCTTTGCTTGAAGCTGCCACTAAACCACTTATGCATGTCTTTGCATGGTTATATGAGACTATAAAATTGGCCCTCATAAGGGCAAGTTGAAAAATTTCATACGTAATACCAGAAACTGTTATTTATGTCACAGAAGAGTGCAGGCATATTACAGTTTGAGCTTGTTACATACTTCAAACACTATATGATGAAGTAGTGGTTCACTACTTAAATTTAGAAATATGGATTCGTTTCTATGGATGATAGGGGATTATAACATTGATTATGTTTATGCATTGAGAGGGGAATTGATCAAATATTAATGTTTTTTTATCAAGAATAATGTTATTTTAACTCTTACTCTCCTGTAACGATGAGCAATTGTGGACACTGTTGCCTCTACATGTTTTACATATATTTTTGCTCTGTTGCTTTATCCAGCAACTCTTTTCACATTATACAGCTTATCAATATTTAACCCCTAAACTCTTAGTTATGGTTTTCAGTGCAATTCTTTCATGCATTGTGTTCTACTAATATATAACTGATGCCAGTTCTTCAATTTCATTCTGTCAACTCATGAATTGAACTATTCTACCATGGTTTTCTTTTCTCCCTTGTCAGTTTGTCTATTCAATAATTTTCACACGTTCCTTCTCATAGCTATTGTTGAAAAAATTTCAGAGCATCTAGAAGAATTAGAGCAACTTCTGAAGGGGATTTCTATGATGAAAGAATTGACTCCAAGAACTCAAGACTATCTAGTTTCATTTGGAGAATGCATGTCTACTAGGATATTTGCTGCCTATCTTAATAAAATGGGTGTTAAAGTTCGTCAAGTATGTTTTTCGTCTTTTGCTAATGAAGATTGTCTGGTTCAGGGGACACACACACACATTCTATTTGTTCTCTGTGACCATAGTTTTTTTAATTTTTCTTGCTAATTTTATGTATGGCAGTATGATGCTTTTGAGATAGGTTTCATAACAACTGATGACTTCACAAATGCGGATATTCTGGAAGCAACTTACCCTGCTGTTGCAAAAAGGTTACACAGTGATTGGGCTTCAGATCCTGCAATTCCAATTGTGACAGGCTTCCTTGGAAAGGTCTTTACGATAAATACTTTTCCAACCTTTTTTCCTAATCTATTTTCTCCAAATGTTCACTTCACTAAACTGAGTATTCTCAAATCAGAAAAATGGCATGACTCTTATTTATTCTTGCAGGCCCGGAAATCATGTGCAGTGACGACACTGGGAAGAGGTGGCAGTGATTTGACTGCAACAACAATTGGGAAAGCTCTAGGGTTGCCAGAGATACAGGTTAGTGTGTAAACATGGCACCTAACTATTGGTATAAAACACTAGTAAGTAGACAGCCTTTTGCACATGGAATGGCATGTGTTCCATGAGGAAATGAATTAATTAGCAGGGAAAGCAAGAGACTAAGAAATTTCATTCCTCTGGACAGGTATGGAAAGATGTTGATGGTGTTCTAACCTGTGATCCTAATATATGCCCTCAAGCAGAGCCCGTGCCATTTTTGACATTTGATGAGGCAGCAGAACTTGCTTATTTTGGTGCTCAGGTATCTCTATAATAGGTTATTTATTTTATGGATTATACGCTATAACCATCCATACTTACAATTTTTAAATTTTAGTTTGCATTTGTTGTTCTGGTCTAACATTGAACCAATTCTTCTCTTTGCTTTAATATGAATCTGATCGAGTGATATTCACATTGCTGCTAGCCGTTCCATCCTACCCATCTTACTGTTGTTCAAATCTCATAGGAGTGTGGGATTGATGCTTCACCTGCTGAAAATTGTTGAAATGAGATCTCTGTTTTCTGCAGATTGCATTTAGTTGCCTACTTTACTACTGATTTTAGCCCCAAATTTTTTGAAAGACTTTTTTGGGCTCAATAGGTTCTTCAAATAATCTCAGATTGATATGTTGGGAAGCTTTGTTAACTTAATGTTTCTGTCTTATTTACTTCATTTTTCTTAAGCTTATTGTCAGGGATGTTATCACCCTTAAGCTTATTGGGCCAAGGGTTATGAGAATGATATTTTCAAACGTAATTTTAAATTCTCTCTCTTGTGGTACTTTTCCAGGTCCTCCACCCCCAGTCTATGAGACCTGCTAGGGAAAGTGACATACCGGTTAGGGTTAAAAATTCTTATAACCCTAAAGCTCCGGGCACTCTCATTGCAAAGACAAGAGATATGAGCAAGGTTATCTATCAATTGAGTCCTGTCATTTATAATAGATACCATTATGTTACGGGAACTATGAACATTGCATTTTCCTTTTTCCATCTTCAGGCAGTATTAACTAGCATTGTTCTGAAACGTAATGTGACCATGTTGGATATTGTAAGCACTCGCATGCTTGGTCAGTATGGCTTCCTTGCTAAGGTGAGAAAGCTAATGCCTGACGTGTGTTATAGTGACTAAATCCTTCTTAGACTTCATTCTTCCATATTTGTTGCAGGTCTTTTCAATCTTTGAAGATTTAGGCATATCAGTAGATGTTGTAGCGACTAGTGAAGTCAGTATTTCCTTGACATTGGATCCCTCAAAATTATGGAGCAGAGAACTAATTCAGCAGGCAAGTGTAATGCTATATGTTCTCTTGGTAATTTTTATTAATGTTTTATTAATTCATTATTTTGGTGTTTGAAGTTTTCCTCCTTCAACTATGCATGTTGACCTTATTGGACAATCTATCTGCTCGGGGTCTTCTGGTTTTCACTTAAAATGCATGCTTAGTGGGATTTCTGTATTGCTGCCATTGTATTTGGCTGTCACACTTTATCTCCTTGGAGCAGGAACTTGACTATGTTGTTGAAGAACTGGAGAAAATCGCTGTGGTAAATCTTCTGCAGAACAGATCTATTATCTCTCTTATTGGAAATGTTCAGAGGTCATCGCTGATATTGGAGAAGGTTTTCTATTTCCTCGAATCCTTAAGTTTTATTTTGATGTTTTCATGTTAATTGCTTCTTGGTAATGCCATTATCTGAGTGACTGGATCCCTCCTTTTGTTCTATGTTGCGACGAGGGCGTATCTTTTTTAATGAATGTTCCACCTTCTAATAGCATGCAACTTGTATACAGTGTTTTTCAGACACATGCATACCTATTTACAAGCTTCTATTCTTCTGCAGTCAGTCTACTTTTAGTTTTCTTCCAACAAAAAAGTGATTGATTGGTGTGTTGTTGCAGGCATTTCGTGTTCTTCGAACCCTTGGTGTCACTGTTCAGATGATCTCTCAGGGTGCATCGAAGGTATTATAACCTGATCTAATTCATATTTTCCTCCATTGTATGTGCTTTTAGGAATTATCAGGTGCCTATCGTTCCTGATTTATTTCCGGCTGGCCAGGTGAATATTTCATTGGTAGTAAATGACAGCGAAGCTGAGCAGTGTGTGAAGGCTTTACACTCGGCGTTCTTTGAGAGTGAAGAATATGCGTTTGGAAATGGCTCTGTTTCTGCACTATCCAGGAACACTTGTGGGGCGTAATTTCAGTTGTGGCAATGTAATTCACTCTTAAATTATATCAATCCAGCATTGTCAATCCTTCTTCCCATGGATGATTGAGATGTAGCTGAAAAGGGAAGTGTATGGCGAGAAGAAAACCTTTAGTTGGGTGGAATCAGGAAAGTGAGTACCAATTCTGGGATTATTGGAGGATACATTTTTGTTCTTTATTAGTCGTCTCCAAATGAGTTGAACTGCTGTGAGATTCATATATTTTCTATTTTGTTGGCTAGAATCTTCTGCGAGATTCATATATTCTTCTTGTCATTGATACGGATCTGAACCAATGTGGATTAGGAGATATTTTCGATCTAGTTGTTGTCTGTAGTAATCATTAGTCGAAGTGAAGAATTCAAGTTCTCATGTATCAGAAATTTTCTATATCTTAAAAGCTTTTGTAGGCCATGTCAGGATTATATATTTTTGTTGGATGCGCTCAATTCTATGTCGTTGATTGCCAGGAAATACTTAAATGTTCGTCCTCTATTATTTCTGGGGGTACATGATATTTATGGAGCTCGAACTGGAACCGCGGTTGTTTATAATTTTATTATAAGGCGTCCAAGATTAAGTTGTGAGGTGAGTGAATTTTGCCTGAGGACCACCACCTTCAAAATTACAACCTTTTTTTTTTTTTTTGTTTTCCGGTGATTCAAAAGTACAGCTTTACTAAAGAAGAAAGGCATATCATAACAAGTGAATAAGATTGTTCTTTTTTTTTTTTTCATGTCTTCCATTTAACGAAGGGGTTCACGTGCTCAAACACAACCTTTTATTAATCTAAGACTTAAGAAAGTATTCTGTGTCAGGTACTTAAATGACTTCAATGAATAAAATTGCTAATGGTTGCATCTAATTAGGACAAGCTTTCAAACGGGGGCTTAGCCCATAGTGCCCTGTGTCAGCATAAAACAGTTTTTCAATCTGATATTTGTTGGAATTTATTTGACAATTTTGCAAAACTCTACATCAAATCGCCTAAAGTCCAAAAATATGGGGACAATCTTTCAAACAGGGGCTTGGGGACTAAAGTAAAAAATCATGATAAACAATAGAGACAAATTAGTCGTTTTGCCGATTATTATTACTGTTAGTAATTTTAAATGGAAGATTTATTATTAGGGAAAATCCCTAATAAATGCCATATGAATACCAAAATTCCAAATTGGTCTTGCCAGCATGCAAAATCCCAATTCCATACTTTATCACCAAATGGCAATTTCAAAACGTTTGTGTTTTCAGAAAGATATCCCTCACATAATTTTTTTTCTTAAAAAAAAATAGGCCAAGCATTGTCATCGGCCTCCGACAGCGCTGCCAGAGCACCCACAACAGTTGCTGGCTTTTGGAAAACCTTTTTAAAATATTGGATTAAGATGATAGAGGTGAAATTTGATACCACCCTACATTGGATCTCAAAATGTTTGGTGACCATTGCCACCAAACTTCTTATATGTAGTGCAAAATAATATATAATACATGTGGGAAGTAATGTTTTAAATCATTTACTACATTTGTAACAAAAATGACAACATTTATAAAACGTTATGTATTATTACTTTTAACAAGTTTTGTACAAGAAAAATTATTTGATTGGGTGAAGGTGTGAGGACTTTATTGCACTTGTCACCAGTTGTAAATACATTTACAAATAGCTTGATCATTTGTAACATGATGGATAACATTTGTGAGTGTAATTATCATTTTAGTAACATCATCTACTGCTATTTTTAACAAGTTGCTCATAGAAAAAATTTAAGGGCGAAGGTGTAAAAACTTCACTACACTTGTAACCAATACATTATGTAAATGCTTTTACAAATTGTTTAAACATTTGAAGTGTGG
>QFDD01005608.1:0-13980 GCA_006871305.1 Vachellia collinsii | reverse complement strand
AAAAAAAAAATTCTGCACAGATGGGTTGCATCTTTTCATGCTTCAGCATATCCAGCCAGTTCCATTTTTCTCAAGAGAGGAAAAACGGTTCTTGCATGTAGGAATCAATGAATAAAAGTATATTCTATGTCTGATTTATTTTACGATTTCTACACCAATTATGATTAGCTGTAACTTTTTTTGATCAACTGATTAGCTGTAACTAATGACTAATGTTTTAAACACAACCTACAACCTCTGTTTCTGTTTCTAGGTGTACTTAAGGTTTGTTTGGCAACCCCTAAAAAAGCACTTTTACGTAAGTCGGGATAAAACTTCTCCCATATATTTACCTTGTATTGCATAAAATCACTTTTAAAAGCTATTCTCAAACATACCTTTTAATTTATTTTGTTATTGCTGCATGTTGCATTAACATTAATATTTGAGCTCTTGCCTAACCAATTAGGGGCCTGCTCTGCTGAGCATCAGATATAATTTTTTGACAAAAAAACGAAAAGTCCTTACTATATTAAAAAGAAAAAGAAAAATTCTTTTTTAAAAATTTTGTTGTAGAATTATCTAAATTCAAGTATAGTAATTTCTATGTATAAACCTTATAAGATACCGATACTTTCTCTAGATAGAAATTTAAGTATATTGGATCCTTCTTACTGATAAAAATCTGCGTGTGGAAGGGTATTGCATTTTCATTTATGGCTTACTCAGACTTCACACATCCATCCTTAACTCTAACTTCTCTATGATTTAACTTGCCTTGTTGTAACTTCTCCTGGTTCAAGTGACTGGGCTTCATAATATAAAATATATACAATCACGTATTTAATCGGATATTTGTCATAACTTGACACTAAATTCTAACTAACTGTATTCGTCCTTTTTAAAATTCTGCACAGATGGGTTGCATCTTTTAATGCTTCAGCATATATCCTTACATAAGAGGAATCGATGAATATAAGTATATTCTATTCAGCTTGAGACCACCTTATGTTGATCCTTAAGCATAATTCTCCCATTTAGTATTATATTGTTATACGAACTTTTTGGCATTTTTTTTTGGCATGAGAAATGAATTTTTCATTTTTTTTTAATGGAGTCAGGAAATAGCTAGAATTTAATTTATCAGCTTTTTGAACAAGAGATGCCATATGCTTGTTGGAATGCCATTTTTGGCACTCTTCGCATGTTTCTTACTCATCAAGCTAAAAAAGTCAGTCAGCAAACCTTAGAAATCAGAATAATTTTCTCAAAGTCAAGTTTTTTGCCCATGAATTCCCCTACTTCTGGTATAAACTATGTTTCTTTATCATGTTTGCCGGTTCCTTGCCCCCCTGTGATGCAGTGGTATATAGTTTTTCTTACCAAGGGAAAGATGGAAAGTCCTTATCTTTATCTTCTATTTCATACTTTTAAAATGATATAAATCATAAATTATTTTCTGGGTAACCAATCAGAGTACGCGAGTCATCAGGTTTCCCAAAAGACGCCTTTCCAACGTCATTCTTTGGAAATTTAAAACCAGAAGACTACATAAAGCATGCGAGTCTGAGTTTTACCAAGAAAGAAGCAGGATCTCTCTGCTAGTTTGCTTTGGACTTGCAGGAGAAAATGTCACGAATATAGAAAAGTAAGAGAAAATGGCAGAGAGAGCAGTGAATTATCTGCTCGAAAAGCTTGTGCCTTTCTTTGAAAGCGACCTGAAATTGTTCAGTTGGGTTGGGAAAAACGATGCGGAGCATCAGAAAGATAGATTGGAGCTTATCAGAGCCTTGTTAAGGGATCCAGATGAATTGGAAGACAGTGATGAGGAACTCAAGATTTGGGCTCGGCAAGTGAGAGATGTTGTTCATAAGACTGAAGATCTTCTGGATGAATTAGATCTTCTTCAGACACATAACCACTCGGATGGATTCTCTGTTTCTCTAAGTAAGATTTCTTGCTGTATCAGAAACATGAAAGCTCGATATCGAATTGCTTCTGAATTGAAAGACATGGATTGCCGAATGGGAAATATTTTGTCTGAGCACCAGAGATACCTCAGTAGAGATGAAGCTGCTGCTCATGGTTCAAATTCCATTTCTACAGGTACTAGTCACACTGTATGCAGAAGAAACTAGATAATTTTGCCCATACTCATGCAATATATTTCCCATGTGTTCCATCTATATTAGTGGTGACAGGTTTCCAGAAAATTACATGCTAGCTTATACTTATGCCTATTCAATTAAAGCTAGATTTAACCCCTTTTGGCTTTTGAAGATGTTCCACCTTAGTTTTTTCTTTCTCCCAACAACTCAAACCTTTGGGGTTTAGCTGATTGATTTGTACATGCTTCATCTATTAGTTGTAGGTTCTGAAGGAAGGCCTGTTTGTTTATATTAACACTTTACTTATAAGAATAGTATAATAAACTATCCTATTGAACAGGTACCACATGGCATGATCAACGGGGAGATGCTCTTCTCCTGGACAATAATGATCTAGTGGGCATAGACAGACGTAAAAATAAGTTCATCAAGTGGTTGGTTGGAGGTTGTTGCAGCCGCAGAGTAATTTCTGTGACAGGTATGGGAGGACTGGGGAAGACAACCCTGGTGAAGAAAGTATATGATGACCCAGAAGTGAGAAGATATTTCAAAACCTGTGTCTGGATTACTGTTTCTCAATCTTCTAGTACTGAGGAACTTCTGAAAGACATAGTTGAACAACTTTTTTATGAAATAAGACATCCAGTTCCAGAAGACTTGGACAGCGTGAGCAGTGCTCGGTTGAAAGCGATCATCAAGGAGTTGCTACAGAGAAGGAGATACCTGGTGGTGTTTGATGATATGTGGCACATGTATGAATGGGAAGCTGTCAAATATGCACTGCCTAACAACAGTTGTGGCAGCAGAGTTATGATGACCACAAGAAAAACTGATTTAGCCTCTATCTCCAGCATTGAATCCAGAGGCAACGTGTACAAGATGCAATGCTTATCAGAAGATGAAGCTTGGGATCTATTTTGCAGAAAGACATTTCCTGATCATTCATGTCCGTCATATTTGATGAGCATATGTAAGAGTATCTTGAGAAAATGTGAGGGTCTTCCACTTGCAATTGTGGCCATCAGTGGCATTTTGGCTACGAAAGACAGGAGCGCCATAGATGAGTGGAACATGATATGCTGCAGCCTTGGAGCTGAAATTCGAGGTAATGACAAGCTTGATAATTTGAAGAAAGTACTTGGTCTCAGTTTCAGTGATTTGCCTTACCAGTTGAAGCACTGTATCTTGTACTTGAGCATCTTTCCTGAAGCCTATCTGATCAAGCGTATGAGATTGATCAGGTTATGGATAGCAGAAGGATTCATTGAAGCCAAAGAAGGAAGAACGGTTGAAGAAGTTGCAGAGGATTATCTCAAGGAGCTATTGAACAGAAACTTGATCCAAGTAGCGAAGACCACATCAGATGGAAGAGTCAAAACTCTCCGCATCCATGCCCTTCTGAGAGAAATCCTAGTTTTGAAATCCAAAGATCAAAACTTTGCGGCCATTGTCAAAGAGAAAAGTGCAGCATGGCCAGAAAAGACTCGACGCCTTTCTGTGCATAGTACATTGCCAAAAGGACAGCATCAAAGGTCTGTTTCCCAGCTTCGTTCCCTTTTCATGTTTGGAGTTGCAGAGAAACTATCCCTTCATAAATTATTTCCAGGTGGTTTCAGATTGCTTAATGTTTTAGATTTTGAAAAAGCACCTCTGAAGAAGTTTCCAGTGCAAATTACTAATCTATATCATTTGAAGTATCTGAGTTTGAGAAAAACAAAGGTGAAAATCATTCCAAGTTATATAGGGAAGTTGCAGAACCTAGAAACACTGGATGTCAAATACAGTTCTGTCACAGAATTGCCTGCAGATATAACAAAGCTTCGCAAACTTCGCCATCTCCTGGTATATCATTATTGCTCCAAAGTAAGAAGTTATGCAAAGTTCCATTCCAAATGTGGGTTTAAGGCCCTCCATGAAATAGGAAATCTACCTTCACTACAGAAACTTGGTTTCATAGAGGCAGATCAATGCTGTAGCACTGTAATAAAGCAGTTAGGAGGGCTAACTCAATTGAGGAGGCTAGGCATCATGAAGCTAAGAGAGGAAGATGGTAGGGCTTTCTGTTCATCCATTGAGAGGCTAACTAATCTACGTGCGCTCTCAGTTACCTCAGAGGGTGAGAATAAGGTCATGGATCTGAGGTTCCTATCTTCACCTCATCCATTTCTTCAACGCTTGTATTTGTCAGGACGCCTGCGTGAGCTACCAAAATGGATACCTTCACTTCACAGCCTGGTCAAGCTATTTCTGAAATGGAGCAACTTAAAAGATGATCCTTTGGTATATCTTCAGGATTTACCCAACCTTACACATCTTGAACTCCTTCAAGTTTACGAAGGTGACACGCTGGGTTTCAAATCCGGCAAGTTCAAGAAGCTTAAGGTTTTAGGTCTTGACAAGTTTGATGAACTCAGACAGGTGAATGTGGAGGAGGGTGCAATGCCTTGCCTGGAAAAGCTGATAATCCATAGATGTGAACTGCTAAAGAATGTTCCATTAGGCATACAACAGTTGAGTAAGCTGAAAGTCCTTGAGTTCTTTGATATGCCCGACGAACTGATCATGTCATTATACCCAGATGGTAGAGGGGACGATTACTGGAAAATTGCACACATACCAGAAGTCTATTTCACCTACTGGAGAGATGGTGGTTGGGATGTTTACACATTAGAGAGCTTCAGAGAGAGTTCTCCTCGATCAGGGATTGTCATGAGAAGCCATGAACATCGCAACCTATGGAAAGTGTAATTTCAGACTGTTTCATTTACAATTGCCAAGTCTCATATCTGTAAATTACATTGTGTACAGAAGCCAGACGATCAAATAATGGTGCATGTTTTAGTTCACCTTCATAGAAGATTTAACAAAAGACTCATTTTAAGTAGTGTGAAGAAGACTTGAAGTCTATTAGCATAATTCTGTAGAGTGTAATAAACTTATAAATTCAATCTTTGAATAAATCTCATATTTCTTTATTGTTCTGACTCTGGAATCTGGATGGACTGTGCTCTATAAGCTGAAGGTCAGTGCAATGATGCATCCATTTATTTTTCTGCACTTCAGTTTGCTCCGCATCAAACTTGCCGTGTGATTTGATCCTCACAATAGAGCAGATCTACCTTATTAATTTGGTGGAATGAATTTATGTTTTAGATTTAATTAGAAAAAATTGGGGAAAAATCTCCCTTTGGAGAATTAATTAGAGAATGAGACCTACTTAATTGCACATGTGTGGAAGATTTGATTTTACAATTAATTCTTCAATGGGAGACTTTTCCTCAATTCTCCCTAATTAATTATTGCTCAAGTGTAATAAATGACAGACTCTAGGTGATACAATTGATAGGTGTCAGGGTCTATAATGAATGATTTATGTTTTAGATTTTCTTACTTTTACGATATGGTTTCATCTTTTGTGATCCTTGTTGATTTTGTAAGGTCAACATATTGCTTCTTTTCTCCCCTCCTAATATTCTTCACAAGATGACAAACTAAATCCAAGATGGTCAAAAGACTAGGCGCAACATAAATATTATAGGAAACAACTCAGAAATTGTGGTCGTCATGTTAAGCAATTTACTCAACACACAGTTTGATGGCATATCCCAAGGTGCATCGAAAGTTCCTTTGATTAGAAATGGTATATATAGATTCTTTATGCGTATAGGAATGGGAATTCTTCGAAGACCGATTAACTAACTTGATTTTCATTGAAAAGAACACTATGATTTTTCTTGATTCAAAAGAACACTATGATTTTCTTGATAAGATCTAATCAAGCTTCTATTATTAGTGTAATGAGTTTTATTTTTGGCAACTTCATTTTTGGGCTTGACCTCTACTTTGTCCCCAAAAATATTAGAAAGGTTTAATATCAATTACATGGTCATTTAAATATTATTAACAATATTAAATCTAACGGAAAGAGTTAATCCTTCACAATACAATAAAATGAACCAAGATACAAGTTTCCGCTAAAAAAATGTCACACATTTAATAACTGATAGTATCTCTGTTAGAATTTAACTCTAGCAAGAGAATCTCTATGTTTAACAGGAAAAAAAGGCCTTCTTTCTTTTCACTTTTTTGTTTGGACTATGGAATTTAGAAGTATGTAATGTCTCGAGTGACACATAAAATATCAACAAATTAACTCCTTAAATATATGATAATTTATATTCAGACGAAATTTCTGAACCAGCAACCGAGTCCTAAATGTTGCTAAAAGCCGCATGATAAGCTCAGACAAGAATTCTTTCACTTACGTCCAATGTGGACGACCAAATTATGAGCAGTGACTAGTCAAAATTTTCTGCAGGGCACATGCAGATTTCAATTACGTGTAATCTGCCAATCCACCAAAAATTATAGTGCCCATTCCAGCCAAGCCGGTCTGCATCATTATTGCAGGTCCATAAAACTTTTATACACAAAATTTTCAAGGAAGAGAAGAGACCACCATTAGAAATCATCCCCTAAATATGTGAACACCCTTTTCTTAAAGACACGGCCGAGACCAACGATTTCGGTTTCTCTTGTATGATTTACCATGCTGTCATGTCCATTCATTGTCTTACATTTCCAGGACAATCTGTTTGCAATATCAATTGTCAAACTGGCCATATCTCTGGTGCTTGTTAAAAATCGCAAGATGGTAGCAGAGTATGAAGGATTGGACACTAGTCTGTTGAGCAATATTAGTATCTCCCGCATCAGAAAAGTCCTGATAACATTGCTCAACTGAGTTAAAAGGAAAAAAAACCCGGAAATTCCTGGGACGTCAATGTAAAAATGTGAATCTAATGAAAATGAAAGAAGGGATTCAATCCATATCGTAACATAAATTTCTCTCAAGGAGTGATAAGAAGCAATAGCAATTTATTCTTCTTAAACAAATGCATGGACTCCATAGAATTAAAGAAATTAATCTCAGGGAAAGGTCATTAACATCGAAGATATTTCCAAGAAAGGAAAGGTATATTATTAATGCAGAAGAGGGACGACAAACAGTTTTCAAGTTTGAACCAAGTTTCCCATCAACTATGATATTATTACCTCTCCCTGAAAATCTCTGGCAGCTCCTCACCGGCTTTAGCTTCTTGGTCAACCTGTGATACCAGTACTTGCAAAATCAGCAACAGATAATTCGTTCCTCTGGAGAGCCTATAACCGACGAGAATGTCAAAGCCAGCTTTTCCAGATGATGCAAGGAATGCCAGCACAAGAATAGCATTCCGGCGTAGTTTCAACTCCTAAAATTACAAGAGCATAAGTTTTAAGCAGATAATCTTTGGTATTTGATAAGAGACACAACCTCTTGCTGCCACTAGGAATACAGAGAGGGACCCCCCCCCCCGGGGGGTGTGAAAAGGCAGAAATATGGATATGTTGGTCCAAAGGAAAATATAGGGGTTAGAAGTCGGAAAAAGCAGAAAATGGGGGTCTATCGGTCAAATCATGCAACCACATGCCTGATGTTGATGTGCCCATACATATCATAGCATAATTTCTCAATAAATCTATTTTCATTGATGTAGCCACCCCTCTGAATTCTCCTTTCTCACTCTCTTCTTTACTAGGTAGTAATGATTAATGAGCTATGCGGATTGTGTGCATCGAGTAATACAACAGTAAGGTGATTGATGGCTAAAGAGCTAAAGCATTTTCAAATTTTCTAGCCAGAAGCAACTTCAGCGACCCAGAAGCAAATAAACCATTTTCTCTTGTCCCCTATTTCTGATGCACATGGACCAAGACCCAGGCCCAAGACACGCATTTTATTTGGGAAAGACAACAAGAAAATTTTTATAATTTGATACATCAAACTTATTGATGGAAAAAATGGGGTTCCTACTGAACAAGCTTACCTGTAATCCATTTCCATGGTATGCAACACAATCTGCCAAACCTTGAAGAATAATATTGAATTTCGGGAAACCTGAGGTAGAAGCATTCTCATCCATAGCACTAGCACACTCTCCCTCTTTGCAACCACAACAGAAAGTAACCAATAGCTTTGGACCTTTAACACAAAATGAATTATTTAAGAATCATAAAATCATGTGTATGAGCATTAAGCAGGTACAATGACTTATGCTAAATCCACACTAAGAGTTGAAGTTAAACGGGGGAGGGGAGGCCTGAAAGAGCTAAGATTGTATTTAACGCTTAGCGCTCATGAAATAGGCCATCTGGTAATAGCAATTCAGTTCTTTATATAATTTGGTTAAATGAATTGAAGCTGTATAGACTATATAGAAATTTGACAATTTACATGAGATCCAAGCATACATTACAAGCTGTGACTTGAAATAAACTCCTACAAGGTAGTAGGTGGTCAAATAATGTCTGCGTTTGGTCTCACTCGATTCAAAAAATCAGAACAGTAACATGACAGCTTTTCAATAAATCATTTTCATTGTGATTGCAAAAGGATTGCGCAAACAAAAAGGCAAAAAAAAAAAAAAACTAACAACCACCAAAAAAGGACACTAGCAGTAACCTATGTAGCTTTCCATAATAACAAAGGTGCAAACTTACAATTTAGCAGTAGGTACAAAAGTCTCAGAGCATGTTGTTTCACACGCAACCCAACATCCTTTTTAAGCAACTGTGAAATGGTATCAAATGCCATTTTCTGTTCAAACCTGTATTACCACATAGTTCACTTCTCATTGACATTTTTCATATAATTTCATCAAAACTTCAGATGATAGGACTACTTCAAAAGCTTACCGCTCCCTATCAATGTAAGCATTACTTCTTAGAACAATCAAATTCATAATGGATACAGCTTCCACTCTCACACTTTCCTCTGTCATCTTCATAGCAATATGATGCATTGCTTCAAAAAGATAAATCCAGTTTACTTGAGGCTGCAAGGAATTCCGATGGTTCCAACGCCTTCTTTTCCTTAGCATTTCTACATCAAACAATTCTGGCTGGACATGATCGCACCCAACTTGAGATGTCTCATTTCCGTCTTTCACACCTTCAAGTCCACAAGAATCAACAATATTGTTCTCCAAGCAAACTCCGTCAACGAGCACATTGTCCCTGAGTAAAGTGCACTGGAAAGATCAAATCAAAAGTTCATAAGAACAGGAATTAAACAAAAGAAAATAAGACACAAGCTTAGAGCAAACATTTTATGCATTGATTACATATATATCAAATCAAAGAAAAATACATTGTTCATCACTTAGGTTCAACAGTGTTTTTGGCAAGTAGCATGATTAAATCTAAAAAGATCTTGACAAATAATATCTAACTAGATTATAGGTGTTTTGTACGGAGATTGAGATTAGCTGCACTGTTTATAGCTTATGAGTAGTTCCTATAAATTTTATATATATAGAATACGTAGATATGAAGATTCCCCTGGTACTAATAAAAACTTCTAAATCCTTGTCTATAAGTGTCTGTAAACATTAAGTACAATAAATTATAATTATCATGATACGGAGAAAGAAAAGTGATTAACTGAACCTGTAAGCTTATGATGATAAGCAAAAAGGATGCAGTTTTAATAAAAGCAACAGAACGAGTAGCCCAAAAATGAGGCATACCTTCTTCCAGAATCCTTTTCCAATTCCAGCAGGAGTTTCAGATAAGTATGCAATATGTATAGAGAGCTACGGACTACAACAACCTGTGGTGAAAGCAATAAATTTGTCAAACACTAAAATAAGAAGGAAATGAGAGGAAAAGAACACCTATCAAAACTACTAAAACAGTTAACCTACGAAACCAACTTGGTAGTGTAATCAAGCATAACTAAAGGACTTGTCCATTCTGAGCTTGTAAGCATGATGAAATTTCAACATTTATTCACAATTCAGTCTAGAAGTACTTACATTTTTAACACTGCAAAGATCAAGCAATGGTTCAAACAGAGTTTCCAACACAGCTGTCCCTTCATTTATCTGCAATACAAATCAACAATTGGATGATAACCAACAACCATATTTGATGCCATGTCAATCACAAGGATAAACATGTTTAATGTGAGTGAACCTATGACATGCACAAACGACTCAGTGGTTGACCTCTTAAACATCCAACCATCTTGAAACCAATTCAAATCTAGAATAAAAATGTTATTCCAAGCATTGGGAAACCCCAAACTGTTTTAGTTCAATCCATTGGCGATACCCTAGTTTTCATGCACAAAAAAGTGCAGCCAAAACTAATGAACAGCAACTACAATTATAGGAAGCTTCGTTCAACATATGATCACCACTTGTGATAGTGACTTAGTTGAAACATAAATTTACATATTCACATAAAGGGCATTAATGAACTTAAAGAATGAAACCAATACCTAAGTCTAGCATTAACTTCAGAAAAGCCCAATCGTGGAAAGATCCGACACATCAGTACTAATCTACATCTAACTTCTCATGTTGGCATTTCTCAATAGCATGTGACATTCACACTTATAGGGGTTGAACTGAAATTTATCTTCAATTATAAATTTGTAAACGTAGTCTTTCTATGTATGTATGAGTTGAATTCAGCAACCGTGAACTCATTGAATTGATTACAGTGCATAAACATCCTCTCCTTCATTCCAAACCATAACAAATGCCAAGAACACAAACTCAAAACTCACAATTTAGAGATTAGACCATTAAAGAAGTATTGATGCACGGCAAGTTATTGACTCATTTTGTTAAATAAAAAATGCAAGATCAATATCAGCAACCACATCGTTTTTCAAACAAACTACTACTGCAGCATGAAAGGCCCTGCATTTGAACAGATGTATGTAACACAAAGTATAAACTGCTTTAGAAAAATGCACAAATACAAAGTTGATCAACTACCTTAGTCAACATATGGTAGAGTTGTGACACTTTGGTTGCTTCTGGAGTATGAAAACAGTCCTTGATATATTGCAATGGTACCCCAGAAGAACTTCTATCTGTCAGAAATTTGGTTGTTATTTTAGAGGGTAGATTAATGGGCATCAACCCAAAAAGAATATGAAAATCTCTTTGACAGCCCACAAGCAAATTTGATATCACATTGCTTCCTAGCTTTTGTTCGCCCGAAGAGCCCCAAATTGCCAGCAACTTCTCAGAAAGTTCAAGACAAGCAGGCACCTCATCATTCAGAGTATTTTGAGCTTCCTTCTGAGTGTCCATGTCTGTTTGAACTCCTGTAGCTTTATAACTTGACTCAGCTACCACATAACAAAATCATGACAAGGCACGTCAGAATCTAACAAAAATTGTCATTTGAAAGGGAAGGAGGGGCTCTTCTCATGCCTCACCAGCCTGCACTTTCAAAGATTCTCTATTTTGAATTTTTTGAGAGATGCCACGATGATCTGGAGCAAAATTTCTCCATTCCCTGTCATCATGCTCATTAGAATTTGTACAGATGCTACAAGAAAACATACTAACAGTTACAGGTCATGCTTGACATATTACTAATATTCTCAACGGCTAAATTCAGTCTGAACTACTATATGAGTCAACTCATGCAGTAAATTTAAAATCTAAAGTGCTCTGTTATTTTAATCAAGAGCATTCATTAAAATACAACTGCTGATGGCTATCTATAATCAGTTCCATACAATTTCACGTTAGACCATTAATATGACATAAGCCTACACATGAATATTCCCCAATAGTAACAGAAAAAACTACAAAGTACGTCTCATTATTTTAAACTTCAACTAAAAAATTACTGATTGACAAGTCCTGAGCCCCTTCAAACCCTGGCTATTCCTTTCTAACAGTTGCTTATGTAGTAACCAGAACTACAGGGTAGGAATATTGGTAAAGAAAGAAAAGAGAGGAAATTAAATACTGACTTACGTGTTTACATTCTTTGAATGGTTTGCACGTCCATTTTCTTCTTCATTCTTTAAAGCTACAGATTTGAGCAGCTCATCTTTCTTGTCTCTTTCTTTCTTTAATTCAAGACACTCCTTTTCCTGAAGGCGTACAATTATTTATGGAATCCAAACATCTTACTAAGTTAGAGATCTTTAAACCATATGTAAAAGTATAGTGGAATAAAGAAGAAAAGAATGTTGCATCAGCAAATAAAACAGTGAATTTGTATTACTACGCCAACATACCAGGAGAGCAAGCTGCTCCGATGCTTGTCCAAGCTCCCTCTGATTTTGCCATCAACCAATTAGCACAAATTATTCAGTGTAAGGAAAGCTTGAGTGAATTATAACTAATCAAAGTGATTGAACTAATCTAAAGGTGTATGTAGTACGGAATGTTTCCTTTTCCTTCCATTGCCATTGGCAATTTGCCAAAAATAAAACTAAGACATAAAGAAGGATTAGAAATAGAAGCTCTTTCTAAGCCAATGTTCATTCAAATGTTGTCTTCTAGTGGAGACTGCAGCTACGAAAGAAGATAGTTTACAGAAAGCTATGGAAAAATTTTAACTGGCTTTCTCAAGTTTCCTAAGGTTAATGGCTAATGAAGACGGTAAAGAAATAATGAAGGATCTAGTGCAAGAACAGACCCCATGAGACCCTCCAATAAGTAGAATTCAACAACATATACAATCAATAGCCCATTAGCATCCATGCACAAGTTCCGTGCTTGTACACACGATACAACAATTCGTTCACAGCCAAAACATCATTTTGATTAATACCCAACGACAAAGAAAACTTCACCTTTAACCGCTCGATTTCATGTTCTTTATCTTTATCGGGTCGTCGTGGAATCGGAGCAACAGGAAGAGAAGGGCATTTTGCCGGGCCGCTAGGAGAGTGTTGAAAAGAATCAAAATCCGTGCACCTCTGAGAGAGCTCCCGCGGAGGCGAGTAACTAACAGCATTATAGGAAGAAGAAGCCACGACGGCATGCGGCGGTTGTTGGAGGTGGTGATGTCGAGTTTGAGGCGGTTGTAGAGGGGCGTGTGAAGTGGATGTAGAGTTCGGAGGCGGAGGAGGAGGAGGAGGAGGAGGATTATGGGAATGAGAGGGATTGGAACTTGGTTTGGCAATAGCAGAGAGAGCAAGTTCTTCCACCTGAATTAATTGGTCCAAGAAGGCATCCTCCCAATCTTCGAATACGTCTTCACTATCGTCCATCATCTTCGTCTTCACTCGATTTTTTGAAGTTCGCGGCCTCGGAGCAGCGAGGGCATATGGTGTTTGATGTTCGGACCTCTCCACTGTCTCTGTCTCTCTTTTGAATTTTTTTTTAAAAAATTTGTTAATCGTATACTCTTTAGGAAGAATCCTAAATAAATCCAGTTGAAATACATAAATTCTGATTTAGGCCTACACTTTTATCAAATCTCTTATAAGGCCTATAGGCCTTATTTAGAATTTTAGAATTTTTTGATTTTACCTATATACCATTTTAGAATCAAGTTCTAAAAAAAGAGTACATGAAAGTATCATAAAATACAAATTTTATCATCACGCTCATAAATTCCTTTATCATTTAAAATTCTCATTGTCTTTTATTAAACTAAAATTTATTATATATACTGTATTTTATTATTTTATTATTTTTTTTATTATGATTCACGTGCTACTAAATTCCTCTGTGCATGAATTCCTTTTATTATCACACCCATTATTTTTTTTATGATATACTTTTTTTTCCCTCCAATTTTTTTATGATATATACTTGCACGTTTTGGAGTTAAGTTGGATTTTGTCAGAAATGGAAGAGTAATGCTGCAAGTAAATATAATATCTAAATTACACTACAAAGCCTAATATAATTATTAAAATAAGAAAACAAATAAAACTGAATAAAATAGTAAAAAATTCAGAACATAATAGAAAAAATTCAAAATAAAATATTAATCCACAAGTTCTCGTTTAAAATAAAATCTTGGCAATAAACCTTTCATAGCAACATTTTTTGCGAATGATTAAAACAAAATAGTAATTCAA
>QFDD01005607.1:0-18127 GCA_006871305.1 Vachellia collinsii | reverse complement strand
CTGTTATCATCGTCATGGGAATTTTTACATTCAAACTAGTTACATCTTCCGAGGGTTTAGGTACATCTTCCGAGTTCCGAGGGTTTTGGAGTTTTATCTAGTTGCAGAGCATTATAAATCAAATTGTATTATTTTAAAATCAATCATATTTTTAATTTTTAATACCTAAATCAGTGTGGCCGTGATGAATGATATTGCTAATCCTTATTACTAGCTCCTCACCACTGAATTAGCATTTTTTTTAAACGTCACAAAGAATTATGTAATGGATAACTAAGTTTTACTTTGAGGACATTCTTTGAGGACATGGATTTTAGAAAAACTAAAATTATTTTAAATAGAATAAAGCGCTCTCCGGCTGGTGGCGGGTTGAACAGCCTAACGCTTGGTGAAATGCTCATGGCTGGGGGGCCCACTTTAAAAAGTTCGCTACGCCGTGCCATTCGTTTTCAGATCCGCATGAGAACCGATGTTTCCGTTGTATGTACAGAGACACAGTTCCCTACTTCTCTTCCTCGAGTGCTTCTTGCCACTCCCGTTCATCGCCTTCACACGCTCTTCCTCTTCCTCCTCTCCCATTCTTCGTGTCGAAATTAAATCTCTGCTTTCCCTACGTTCTCCCTATTCCAATGGCTTCCACAGTCGATCCCACCGCCCACACGCTCTCTCAGCTTGGTCTCGATGATGATTTCGCTTCTTCTGTCCCCAATCTCAAGAAAAATATAGACCTACTGTCGCCAGAACAGGCATGTCCCCAAGATGCATGTGAATGGATTTTGTTTATTTCGCGCACGCTCGCCCGCGCATCCGTTTTCTGTTGACTTTTGATGTGAAATGGCTTTGTTGTGGTGTGGGAATGACGAAACCAGGTTGGGCTCGCGAGGATGCTGCTGGAGATGGGGCAAAGTCATTTGTTTGAACATTGGGCGAACCCGGGTGTCGATGACGACCAAAAGAAATGCTTTTTTGAGCAGGTAGAGGCGCTGCACTTGCATTTCATCATTCAAGTTTGATTCTTTAACCAGGTTGACGTTGCTCGAGCAATTGGGTTATCCGATCTTGCATTTTGAAAATCGTTTCCTCGGTTGGATTACGATGTGCGGCTTAGCGATTTCGTCTGCCTTAGTATTGGGTAACTGTTTGAAGTATTCCAAAGAAATTGATCTTGAAGACGTGCTCGTTAAAATTAAACTAAATAAAATTGATATTGTTTATTGTGACCTTATCATCCGGTCCGATTGGCATGGCGTAAGATGTTCGTATTACTATGTAAACATGCCTAGAAACAAGCTTCTACAGTACTACAGTTCTAACGGCAATTTCTCTAGGTGGCTCGCCTAAATTCAAGCTATCCTGGGGGTTTGGCATCATACATTAAAACCGCTAGAGGACTCTTGGCTGATTCAAAAGATGGAAAGAATCCTTTTGATGGCTTCACGCCTTCTGTGAGTGATCAACATATATGCTGGTGTGAAGTCTATGATTACATAGCACGTTGTCTTATGATAATTTAATCTTCCCTTGCTGACTGTATGAGCCTTCTGATATTGGAATTCTTTGTATGGATTTTTTTTTTTTGGGTTAGTATTAGTATGGATTTTGAATATATAACTAAGCGGCAAAGGATTACCGATTAGGGTAATATCTTAAATCATGTGAGACAAATTCAGTTTTTGTTTAGTGAAATTATTTGATATATTAGATTTGTATTAATATTATTGAATATTATGTGGACAAATATTTCAACCTGTTTTGGCTGTCAACTTACTGATAAGGGCATAAATCTAATTTTGCAGGTAATATTATATGAATTAATAAATATTTTGAAATATATTTTTTCATTAATTTTTTACTTTTATTTAATCAAAATATAAGAAACAAAATAAAACAAATATATGAATCATTTAAACAGAGATAAATACATAAAAATAATATATATATTAATGAAAATAAAACAAAAACTGCAGCTAAAAAATTACTGACTGATAGATTAATTACTCACTTTGAAAATGGCACTTTTGTCTTGCAAAAATAATTCATTGTTTTTACTTGTTTTTCAAGGAGAGCCCCAATTTTCTACTCCCGTTTTCTAAGTTATGATAGAAAAGTTGAGAGGTGTTCATGTTATAATTAAAATCCTCTGCAAAATACAGGCACAAGATCACAGTGCATAGTTGCTATTGTCAATAGCAGCTTCCTGTTTTAAACAGCCTCTTCTCTCCCATTTTTGTTTAAAAAAAATAAAGCTTGATATATCATAAGTTCATCTGTTAATATTTTCCAGGTTCCAACTGGTGAGAATTTAACATTTGCTGATGATAATTTCACCAATTTTGAGGAGATAGGTATAAAGGAAGCTGGAAAAGCTGCATTTGTTCTTGTTGCAGGGGGCCTTGGGGAGCGTCTAGGATACAATGGAATCAAGGTCATCTGTTTTCCCTATATAATCACTTTATATTGCAGTAGTCTTTATGAGTTACCATGAGTCAATCCCCCCCCACCCCCCAAAACAAAAAAAGAAGAAGAAAGAAACACAAAAAAAGGGCGGAGTTCTGCACTGGATGTGTGATGAAGGGATTTTGGGGATACAAAGAGGTCCATTGAGACCTGATGTCAGTTATCTAGGAAGTTGAAATTTTGTTAATCAAAATTTTCCTTGGGACGGTTAATGCGTTTTTCAGTTTAGATTTTCCAAACAGAGCAGCTTGTTTGTGGATAGACATTGATTCTCTCTTCTGAAAGAATTCTTGACCTTGATAGGAAAATTTGTTAAAACCCACATCTTACATAGGACCTTGTTGTGAGAATATTTTCTACCGTGGTAGAGTTGGGGCTCATGTTATGTTTATTTTATTGAGTTCCTTGGGAGACATTTTAAGAACTTAAAGATTTTTTTCTGTAGTTGTGATGTGTTTTTTAAGTTTGGTCTGAGGTTTGTCTATTCTCTTCTAATTTTTCCCTTCCTTCCATGTTAAATTTTTCTGGTATCTTTCCTCTCAAAGAAGAACAAGTACCTTAGGAGGTGGTAGCATATATGTCTATGAAATTGAGTTTCTATTCTATCTGTACCTTATAGTGATGTATGGGGACCATGGAATCATACTAGTACCTTTTCGTAATGTTGAGCATGATTTTTCACTACCCACCCTCTAATCTGGATGCTTCAAATATTAGTATAGCTGTGGTCTTATTGATATATTCTTTTTGGCCCCAAAGATAATGAAAGGCTTATCACTTAATTTGTTTTCTTATGATGCCTTAATGTTTGCAATGTATGTCTAACATCAACATATGTGAAACTATTATCTGATTAGGGATAATCCTGTTCCTCAACTAGTGTTTTTCCATCCTACAGGTTTCTCTTCCTTCAGAAATATCTACTGGCACATGTTTCCTACAGCTTTATATAGAATATATATTGGCTCTTCAAGATGCCAGCTGTAAACTTCTACCAGGTCAATCTTATGCATGATAATAGAGTTGTTTCTTGCCTCCTGTTTTAGTTTCCTTTTTTTTAACTTATTCTGGGAGACTCTCTTAAAAATTTGCTTATACTCCTTTTTAAACCCCCATCTTTCAGGACCAAGTAAAAAGGTCTATAAAGAAGAATAATTAAAATCAATAGATTGTCAGTATGTCGTTATGAAATCCTTTTCTTTTCTTTTACATGCTTTTATATGTAGCACATCATGCGTCGTCATCATGTGTGAGATTTAATATGCTTTGGTTTTAAAATTTCTGGGTTTCCCTTAAAGATACCTTTTCTCCTTTCTTTGATCAAACAATGTTCTTCTGTGATTTCATTTGTTAATTTTAGTTTATATTCATATGATGTTTGCTGCTTGCAATTTTTTAGGTGAATGCCAGACACAGATTCCTTTTGTCATTATGACATCTGATGACACACATGCGCGTACCTTAGATCTCTTGGAATCAAATTCTTATTTTGGCATGCAATCCACACAAGTGAAACTTTTAAAGCAGGTATGGCTTTTTATGTCTAGGGAGAGTTCAATTTAGCTTTAAATTGCTGTTATTGGCCTGTTAAATTTTGTACGTATCAGGAAAAAGTAGCATGCTTAGATGATAATGATGCCAGGCTAGCGGTGGATCCGCATAACAAATACAAAATTCAGGTATTGTGTAGTGAGTGTATGATTGACAAATTTGCTTAGCAAAAGGCATTGAATACCGAGAACTTTATTTCAATATATGAAGTGCAATAACAATCTCTTTTAGCAGACAAAACCTCATGGACATGGTGATGTACATGCACTTCTTTATTCCAGTGGTCTTCTGAAAGTATGGTACGGCTCCCAGATTACAAGTATTTATCTGTTCATGATATCAATATAAAATGAAACAGATCTGTTTTGTGTCTTATTTTATAGTACTTTATATTTTCCTGCTTCTTGTGTTATATTAATCATGTTAACGTCAAAATATTTAATTTACTTAAAATTCAATGGATCAATTTTGATATCTTTTAAATATTAGGGCACATTTTCACCAAAAAAAAAAAAATTACATGCAAGGGCTGTGAGATTAGAAATCTTGGTTGACATCATCTTTAAATTGATAGGTTTACACTCCTAAATTACTAGAAATGGAAGGGAAACTGTGTTAGAAGAAATGTTGGTTTCCAGCGCCTCTAAAATCAATTGTACAGTGTTCCAGAGTTTTAGAAAATAATAGTGAAAACATATTTCTTTCTTTTGACAAACGGTTTGATTTTAGGTTCAATACTATCTGCATTTTGACAGGCTTGTTGCTGGTTTGAAATGGGTCCTCTTTTTTCAAGATACAAATGGACTTCTGTTCAGGGTCAGTTGTTTTCACATGCCATATCTTCTGTTACTGTATTCTGGATTGCTCATTATTGTAATGCAAATATTCATTGCCTAGTATTGTTGAGGATACAGGCAATTCCTGCAGCACTAGGTGTCAGTGCTACCAAACAGTACCATGTTAATTCTGTTGCTGTGCCTCGGAAAGCAAAAGAAGCTATTGGAGGGATCACCAGACTCACTCACTCTGATGGTAATTTCATCTGTTCCCCTAATAGACACACAAAAACATCTGTGATATGTGATCTCAATTGCTAACGTGTTTTTCTGGTGTTTATTGCCATCACTGTTTTGCTTCTGAAGTGGATAAGCAATAAATTGTACATTTGATGCTGGACTTTTCGGGATGCCAGAACCTAATACTATTCATATTGTAGGAATCTGATAGATAATGTAATTTAGATTTCCTGCTCATGCTACTGACTGACTATCTAGCAATGCTTTAAAATCTTGGTCACTGAACTACAAATAGTGTTAAAATGGATAAAGTTCTATAAAAAATGTGAAGAAAGTATGAGTAGTAGTTTGCCCAAACAAAATCAAATTATTAGTTCAAAACATTTAACATTGCTGACAAGCAACAGCTCATGAAGACTATAGAACCAAAAATCAGTGCCCATCTATCCTTGCCAACCAAGGATAGAGAATGCATGATATTTCTTGTTTTATGGACTGCTGGTGCTTCCATCTGAGATGAAATACAAAGGCTGAGTAGGATAATAGTTAGAAGTGCATTAATTTTTGTCTGTAGTGACAAAAAGAAGTTTTATTGTTGTCATGGGGGTTGAAGACCGAAAATGCTAGCTCATTCTGACTCATTGCTTATTAGGGACAATTATTTCCTTGGTTAAAATAAGGATTTATTGCGTTCATAAGATGAGATCCAATGTCAATGTTTGCTTTTGCTGAAACTAGCGAGGTTTTTTTCTTTTTTGCCCAATTTAAACCTTGGACTAAGAGGCTTAGACATTCAACTCTAAGGCCCTACACTTAAGCGTGCTCATTTAACATGCTCAATTTTTCTCTTGAATTCATTGTTTTAGTTCAATGAGTTTTGCAAATATGCTTGTGATTCAAATGGCATATGAATACCATATTTCTAGCTTTTGATTATCAATCTGAAAGACATATCATGTTAGGGAGGGCAATGGTGATAAATGTGGAATACAATCAACTAGATCCTCTCCTCAAGGCAACTGGACACCCTGAAGGTGATGCCAATTGTGAGACTGGCTACTCACCTTATCCAGGAAATATAAACCAAGTAATTGTGAAACTCAATAGTCTGTTTATCTCCCTTGTGGAATGAGCTTTTATTCAATTATTTATTATTGCTTATAGAAAATGGTTTTGTTATAATGATTTTTATTTTGTGATAGCTATATTCTGATTTAGTTGACCTGCTTCAAGCTTGAATCGTATAGTGACAATATCTTTTCCTTTATTTAACAGTTGATATTAGGACTTGGTCCTTACATTGAAGAGCTCGCAAAAACAGGAGGTGCTATAAAGGAGTTTGTTAACCCGAAGTAATTTTAATTATTGTGCTCATATTTGATTTTTGCTCTATGCATGGCTATAGCATGCTTTCATTTTATTTAGTTGCTCTCATGATCGCTTTGTTAATGCTTTAGAAGCTCTAATATCTTTTAGTCTTCTTTCCAGATACAAAAACTTTGGTAGAAACTTGCTTGATGGCAGTATTTAAAAGTATGCCTTTTCACTCATATGTCTACATTTTTAATCGTTGACTACTTTGTGAAACTAACTTTCAATGACTAATTTATAAGGTTCCAGTAGACAGTAGTGCATTACCACTTTCATTAGGCGCTCTTTCCATATGTTGAATCAGAATGCCTTTTAAGGAAGTTTGATCGATAACTGGATATTAATTGGAATCTGGAAGACGGTGTATGACTTATTAATATAACCGTATTGTTTTCTATGCTGTAGCATGTATGCTCGTACAGTGTTTGGAACTTTGTGATTATGCTTGCTTTGTATAGGTTTATCATCCATTATCAAAGCTATATTTACTTGCTGCAGATACAAAGATGCTGGTAAAACTTCATTTAAGTCCTCTACTCGACTAGAATGTATGATGCAAGACTATCCCAAAACATTGCCCCCATCTGCAAGGGTTGGGTTCACGGTAAGTTAGTCTTTCAAGCAAAGAAATATGGATTTCTAGATAATGAAAGATGACTGGGCCTTAGGGGGCATTGGTCTTTGAACGTGTTATTGAAGGTTGAAATTTTGCCCGGTCCACTATTTGAATTCAACCAGAAACTCTCATGATTATTCCGAGGAAAAGTATTTAGACCAAATGCTTCACATATAGTGTGCTATGTGAGTGAATATAAGCCAACAAACAGTCATCAAAGTGGATGTTACTAGTGGCTGCATACATTGACAAATCCAGTTTGATGAATTTTGGCTTATAATACATTCATGTTTTAAACTACATGTATTTAAGCACTTGTCCATAAAATAATCCCATTTTCTGTTTTCCTCCCCGGTTTTTCAGTTGTTTATCCTCCCAACTTCACCCTAGTTCATGAAATTCCGTCCTATCTGAACTCAAAATAAATAAAGTTGACTTTTCCATCCTTGGAGACACTCACATATCACCGATGAAGTCAGTCTGTAATAAAGATGCCTTCATGTGATTCTACTACATTATCTATTACTAAGAAACGTCCTTATTGTTTTCACTGTTATACTCTGTGCATCCTCTCTGAATATATGCGATTTTGTAGACCATAGATTCATGGCTTGCTTATGCTCCTGTGAAGAACAACCCGGAAGATGCTGCTAAGGTACTACTAGAACGCGGATAGGATTGACCCATACAGAATTCATATAGGCTTAGGGTGCTCTATGAAGATCTGCAAAAGAAAACTAGATAAATAATTTTTTTTTATATGAGGAGTCCTGTCCTTGGTGATTTCAAAATTTATATATGGTGTTCTACTGAAGGCATAGATTTGAAAGATTTCATCGAACATTAGTAGATAATATTAAAACAAATCTTTCTTTGTATATTATCAAAAGGTTCAAGAAAATATTTTGATATTATTTTTGTTATGTTAACTGAAGGTACCAAAAGGAAATCCATATCATAGTGCAACCTCAGGAGAAATGGCCATTTATCGATCAAACAGCCTTATTCTAAGAAAGGTAATATGTATTATAATTAGTCATGATTGCTTTGATGCGATATGATTAATAATTTTCTCCATACTCGGAACTAGAAGGTTGAAAAGGTTGTGTGCCACTTAGGTCTATCAACTAATCAACTTGATCTTACTGCTAAAGATTCCGGTTGCTAAGTATAGCTTCCAGTGATCTGCATTTTTACAGTAACCCCTTCTCCCAGTCACAACCGCTTATGATTTTAACCAAAAAATTGTGTTTCTTTTATTTCTTTCAGTTGTATGAATCCCTTTGTCTCCCATCCTCGTTCTTTCCTTGAGAGTATGGGCTAAAAGTCACCAAAGTACTATCAACCAAATATTAGCAGATTTCTTTTTCTCGGCAAAGGCATGTGTTTTCTGTTGCACAGATTAGAGAAACTGATAGTGGATTGGACTTGGTATTTAATTTTGGAAAAATGGTGGAATCAATATTCTAATCTTGCATGGGAAACTTAGCGCTGTCCAGCAATTTTGGCGGATGGATGTGATACTTTTTTCTTTGATTTCCTTTTATTTATATGGGATTAAACCTTAGAGAATGTATTGGTTTTAAAAGATATTAACTTATTGAGAGTGTAATATTTTACATGGATGTAATTATTTCCTTGGACTTCTGGGAGCAGTGTGGCATTGTCACTCACCACGTTGCTCAATTTTGATGATGTACTTGTGGCAGGCAAGCATTACTGCCTAAATGCCAGTGAACTCAATACCAAAGTTCAGGTTCTGATCAATTTTCCCTGCAAACTTATTTCTTCCAGGCTGGTGTCGAAGTGGCAGGTCCAGAATTGCAGGTTATTAACGGGCAAGAGGTGGAAGTGTGGCCTCGTATCACATGGAAACCAAAATGGGGTCTGACCTTCTCTCAAATTAAGAAAAGAGTCGGTGGAAGTTGCTCCATTTCTCAAAGGTCTACATTGGTCATTAAGGGTAAGAAAGTCAATCTAAAGAACCTGTCGTTAGATGGGGCTCTTGTCGTTGATGCTATTGATGATGCAGAGGTATGGCTAGTCAATGTGACTGCATTTTATATTTTGAAAGTTTCTTCTGAAGAATACTTGCTTGAAGTTCGAAAATATGAATGCACCTACTACGATCGATAATTTTTGTGTTTGATTGAGTGTAATTAATAGTGGTGGTTTATTATTCACCTTCAAATAGGTGGACGTCGTTGGTCCTGTCAGAAACAGAGGGTGGACCCTCGAAACTGTGGACTACAAAAATGCCTCGGAGCCTGAGGTAGTAAGGATTAGAGGTTTTAAATTCAACAAAATTGAACAACTGGAGGGGAAATATTCTGAACCGGGCCAATTTACCTTGAAGTATTGAAGTTACATTTTCACTCGTACATCATTCCTTATTATTTCTTCTACTGCTTTTTATCTGACCTTCATGGGCTGAGTACGTTGTAACATGTTCTAAGCGGAGATATGTTAGAAGTTTCTTGAGATTTCAAATTTTGTATTCATGATACTGGAGTTGCTGACCGTCTTTCTCTTTGGATTGGTCGAGGAGAAACGACAGTTGTATGCTTCATGTTCAAAGTTTAGTCAAATGGAATAAAAGGATTTTGCTGATTGTTTGAATGGCTATATATCAGATCGATCGATCTGTACTAGTTTTTAGTTATATCGTATCTAGTATTGAAGGAACATGGTCCTAAATTGGCATATGGTCTAATACCTTGCAGTTCATTTGCCTTCATTCGTATGAAATAAACGGTGGTCCTGTATTATGAGTTCAGATCTGTAGAGGTGAAGTTCTCAAAAACTTGCACGGCTGAGAGACCTGCCCCGTGAAAAACAAGCAGCAGAAAATTCACCGGCGAGATGGAAGAAAATAATGATCGATGAATTTTTTATTTTTTGAAGAAAAAAAAAGGAGAAAGAATCACCAATGGATCTGACGGAATGAATGTAATAATAAAAAAAATCTTAATAATAAGCGATTTAATGTAATAATCAAAGAATCTTGATAATAAGTTAATAATATATTTTTCTGAATCGGCATTTATCATTGCATACTATTTAGTAATTACTATAAGATTTTTTTTATTTTCAATATTTATTAGAATCTAACAGTAATTCTTTAAAAAGAGAGAGAGAGAATTACAATAAGGTTCTGTGCAAAGAATTTTACAATTAAACAGTCCTACGAAATCACGTATTTACTGTCAAATCCCGTTAATAACTCCATGTACTGAGATGGAGTTGTTAGTTATAACTTTATCTTAATGCATAAATAACTCCATATAATTTTAAAATAATTATACTATTTTATGGAACTGTTTAATCGTAAAATTACTTATAATAAACCTCATTATCATTTTCCTTGAAAAAAAACACATGGGTCAACAAAATGAGGTTTGGATTTCAGAGTCTCTTGTCTTGACACGTGTTCCTCATGATAAGACTAAAGAAACCCGCCACCACCAAACGAAATTAAACTGAATATTGAACTGTGAACACTTGTTGAAATGCTCGCATTACATAATATCACAGGAGTACGCACACAGACACAGACACAGACACACTGCTCTTATCCATAGTGGGAAGAACTCACGACCACTAAATCAAACTGAATTTAAACTCTCTCGCTCTGCAATGCTCACGATAGCATCTAAGCTATGGCCACAAGTTTCTCCAGCGCGCTTTCGACCAAAGCGCCCATGATGGGCTTCACTGGCTGCAGAACAGACTTGAGAAACAAGAAAGCACTTTCCATTTCGGCTCAACAGCAAGCAGAAGTCAAGGAGGAAGTGAAAGTACAGCAAGAGCAAGCACAAGCACAAACAAACACTGGCTATCAGAATATGAACCCTAAAGGAGTGAAACCAAGGCCTGTGGAACCACAAGTGAACGTGAAGAGCAAAAACATGAGCAGGGAATATGGAGGACAGTGGCTTAGCTGTGCTACCCGCCATGTGAGGATCTATGCTGCATATATCGACCCTGTCACTTGGGAGTTTGATCAGACCCAGATGGATAAGCTCACCCTTATCCTTGATCCTACCGATGAGTTCGTATGGAATCCTGATACTTGCAATAAGGTTTTCTCTTATTTCCAGGAGCTTGTCGATCATTACGAGGTAATCTTCCAATCAATTCCACTTTCTTTGGGGAAGCTTGTTGCCTGCGAGTTCATTATTTTATAATTGGGGAAGCTTGTTGCCTGCGAGTGCATTATTTTATAATTTCTACAAGTCTTTATTTGGTCAAAGCAAAGTTCTTTAGTTTTAAATCATCATGATTCCGAGGTGCGTGATGTACCATGACTAAGTATTGAGACGAATTAATTGAGCAGGGTGCTCCTTTGACGGAATACACGCTTCGCCTGATTGGTTCAGACATAGAGCACTACATAAGGAAACTACTGTACGATGGGGAAATCAAGTACAACATGAACTCAAAGGTGCTTAATTTCAGCATGGGCAAGCCTCGCATTATGTTCAATAACAATGATCTTCCTCCTCAGGAGGCACTTGAGTAATCATTTACGTAATACTCCAATTTCGGGGGCGACAATTTCGTGGAACTCACTCCACTTTTGGAAGTGCAGCTTGATTTCCAGGATTTCGAGAGCATGATCTGGCCGCTTACCTGTTAGTCACTTCATGATTCGTTTGTTTTGTATTTGCATTTTCAGTTTTCCCCTTTATAAATATAAGTGAAATGATCAGGATTTGGTCGACAAACTTAGATCCTCTTCTGTAAATATTCTATGTATTCGCAGGGGCTGCTAAATTTTTACTTGATTAACCCGTTGGAACTCAAACAGAGTATATTGATACTGCATTTACATCCATATTCTTAATGGCTAGTCTCGTTTCCTCGTCACCTTGTGCTTCAATTTAACAGAAGTATAAGAGCCTACCCGCAATAACATAGAGAGATCAGGAGGTGTCGAAAAACAATTCTGCTGAAATAGTTTGGAATCGCACCATTTCCAGATATGCCAGGCTCTATGAACTCACGCGAGGCTCCATGGTTTCACTGATTCAATATCCCAATGAGATCTTTGAGATTCCTGCTAAACCAATTGAATAACTGAGATGTCGTGTTTCAGAGTAGTAAAATCCCTCGAAGAATGCAATGAGTTTTACACAACCCCTTGGCATCAGTGGCCATTGCTGTTAGGCTGTGTCCCCATTGCCGTTTACTGCTTCTATGATTACAAATCAGTAATTAGATTGCCTTGAAACCTGAGCCGTAGAGACACTCTAACTCGCTCGGCGCAGTGAGGTCCCTCAGGTTGGCATGTAATGATCACAAGTAGCTGCTTGAGTCATAAATCAACCATGAGCTTTCTAAGAATTTCTTAGGTGGGACTCATAACATTCCCATCCATCTCTGAGAGCCAATGCGCCCACAACTCTATACCACCCCACTTCACTTGGCCTATTGCCTATTAGAACCGTTTACGCAGACATTGGCCTTTCAATGAAAGCACTTGATGCAAACAAGCCGAAAGGAAGAAGGTATCCTGAAAGACTAACATATTAGAAGAGAAAACCTTTAACTTGTAAACCGTGAGAAGGCTTCCTCTGATGGACTCATACCATGCCCCACCACCCATCCTGACCCAAATGTTAAGAACAGCTTGATTCATTAATGTGGGGAAATTAAAGCTCTCGTTCTCCACATCTCATTCACCGGAACCATTAGTCCATTCACAGACCTTGCTAGCTCTTGTTAAGGTCATCTGTTTGATCTGTGTCCCCAGACAGACATCGTTTAGAAGTTCAGCTTGATTAACGTTCCGCCTCTCACAGCCTATTATTTATGGGTAGAGAGGTAAAGGCATCAGGTTCTAATTAAGAAACCTAAAGAACGTCAAAACACGTACGAGGCAGACAAAGAAAAACGCAGAGGCAAGCACATAATGCTCGAAATGCTGGGTTGTCACTCTAGTTGACGGCATTCATTAATCCGCAGTGCTTTCCCCTCTGTCACTGGTAAATTTTCGTTATGGTCTTTAACTGTCTTTTATTATATTTAAGAATTGATCAAAATTTGAACCATCTTAGTGTGTCGAACCCAAGTTAACTTGGACATATCCTCAATTAAATTAAAAAAAAAGAAAAGAAAAGACTTGAGGGATGGCTTGTTAGCCTGAAAGTATGCATGCATAGAAATAAAAATGAAAAGCATGGGCGTGGACACGTGTTAGCATGATGTGACGGGGGCACACGCAGTGAACACGTATTTGAATGCTTTTGGAAGTCTTGGATCACCGAAATCGCCACATCGCCATTCCAAAAGAGATTAAGAATCGTCCTGAAAGTGACTCTAGCCAATTGCCGAGGAGGAGTCAGCTTATTTCACGGCCCATACAAATCAATTCTAGAGGCTTCGATCTTAATGCTGTGCGAATTGCGAAACTTCAGTAGATGTTACCCCGGTCGACAACGGTCGGTCCTTCCCTTGAATATCAGATACAATCCGGAAATCTTTAACGGCATATAGAACCCAGAATCACTAACTTACAAGTTGGGTTCATTTGAAGACTCCGTACCTACCATGCCTGCCTTCTCCACTAGATTTAATTGGAACAATATTGGCAAAAAAAAAAAAAAAAATTGGAACAAATTGTTCAAATTATGATTTAATTAATAGGAATGTGCAGGGTCATGCTTAATAGAAAATGAGAGGCATTGTTAATGAGGGAGGTCGAAAGCAGGATGCGAAGCTTCGTGCGGGGTGCCTTGAAAGGGATGAGACCCATCGTCAGCCACATGATCGTTGAGAGAGGAATAAGGGCCCCCGGTCCCTACCCTCGTTATTTCTATTCCAACTCCGTACGTCACGTTCTGCCCCCCCACTTGTACGTTTCCGTACACAACACCACATCCACCACCTTGTTCTATTCCTCACTTGTGTTGCCATCCATCTTGAGCGGCGTCTTGTCTTACTTGAATTTCCTTATTTTCAGATTAATAATCTTATTCTGTATTCCTTTTTTGAACTAGGAAGTTACTTGTATGCACTGCAACCTTCTAGGTTCTGTAGCCTGGGAATTGCGATAATAGTCATAATACCATGCATTCACAAAAAAAAAAAAAAGGACCACCAAAATTACAAATACCTAAATTAACTTCATTTTAATAATGTGCGCAATGTACCGGGTTCATTAGGTGCTCATGAAAATTATGACTATTTTATATTTTACTTTTATTTTTTAAATAAAGAATTATTTGAATGTAATACATATTAAATAATTTTTAAAAAAAAATCTGAACCGCCCGTATCATCAGCCAAAATCCGATGAGTTTGTTGAACTCATCTGACACCCGAATATATCTAGTGGGCAGGGTAGCCGCAATTGGATATATAAATATATAGCGATATCCGCCCCGTTTCTTTCAGTAAGTGGCTTGCAGTTGCATTGACGAGGAAGGAGGCAGAAATTAACGACCCTGTACGGATCATATCGCATAAAAAACTACTTGGTAAGCGATCGAACATGTCTCCCCTCACAACCAGTGACCTGCAGAGAATCTTTGAGAAGCTGGACATGAACGAGGATGGGCTGGTGAGCCTTGAGGAGCTAAAATGGCTGCTGGACAAGATCGGCTACGATTTTAGACCCGACGAGCTGGAATCGTTCGTGGGAAAGAAGAGCCTGGACTTGGACGAGTTCTTGCTCTTCTGGGAGTCCATATCGGAGCAGAACAGAAACAGGGGAGATGATAACGTGGAGAGTGACCTGGCGAAGGCCTTCGAGGTGTTTGACTTGGACGGAGATGGCTTCATCACCGTCCCGGAACTGGAGTACGTGTTGAAGAGGCTTCGCTTGTGGGACGACCAAAATGCCAATAAGGATTGCTCCGCCATGATTTGCGCCTTCGACACCAACTCAGATGGCCGCCTCGATTTCCAAGAGTTCAAGAACATGATGCTTCTTACCTCTTCTTCTTAGTTCCTTTCTTTCCCTCTACTTGCATGTATGTACTCTTTTGTTCTTCTCAGGACTCGAAAAGACAAACACATGCTGCTACACTAAAACTGCCGTAATCTGTATGTATATGCGTTTGACTGGACACTTTTTGCATCTGTGATTTGGAATGGCAAGAACAATGATCCATGTTTTCCTATATACATAATTATATATTATGCTTATATATATATATATATATATTGGTGACTCGAGACAGCTATCTGATCGATATCGACTTATGAACGCATTGTTCAAAACAAACAAGATATTCAATAATTCAATAGCTGTAGAGTGATCCTTTGTGTCGAGCCAATAGTGTCTCCGACTGATCAATTACCTAATTAAGTAGGTAGGTAGGTGGGAACCTTGATCGTAAATACTTTTATGCGCTTGCTAGATAAATTGATATTTGTTAGCCAATTAAAATTTGTTTTTCGTCCCTTTAATTACTTTGAAATTATATGTCAAGCTTCTGTAGTCTTGCCATGCAATATCTGCTTGGATGGGGATGGATAGAAAGAACTGTAATGCTTGCGCCGGGAATCTTCCTGCTGCGTCTGGAAAAATCTAGTATCGTCTTGTATATAGATCAAGTCTCGATGGCATTTAATTAAAAAAGGTTGGAGGGAATTAATGTCATTAAACGAATTCTCTCGTGCATATATATACTTGATATCTTAAAGTTATCAAATATTGCCATATTGCATCATTGCCAGGCGCCACTGGGTGCACGGAGGGATTGTTACACCTGGCATCGATTAGGCGTTGTCCTTTAACGGAAAGATGATACTGTGCTGTTTTAAAACCTGAGAGTGCTCTTAATAGAGTGGTTTAAGGGCAAAAATATCATCTAATTCTATTTGGATTTTGTAAGTCATGGGACGAAGGTTTAGGCGTTTAATTTAGCCCCCTCTGATGTAATACTTTTCTTGGAGTATTGATTTATTATTTTGACCATTGCTAGTTGATCAGAAAATTATGCAAGAAGGGATCGATGTGTAAGACAATTGATATGAATTGAATTCTTAAAATTAAAAATAAATAAAATCGTAAGTTGAGAGAAGAAAAGTCTAGCATCTTCTAAATGGAGAGAGCGTGGATGAGAAAACCTCAGGTTGACATCGACCGGTCATGCGAAAGCGATGGGGGGGATCGCATCGCCATAGAATTAGTTCTTATCATGTGAAAGACGGAAAAAGGGAAAATTATGAAATTTACAAGGGTGGATTTCTTTAAATCCCGTCTACTGATTGTTTTTTCTTCCACCGAATAAATTCAAAAGGCTTAACAACAAATCACTGATATCACAAATGTAGGGTTTTTATAGATAAAAAATAATAATTGAACAATTTAAGAACCCGTGGGCGGGGGTGCCTGCGTACGTGGCAAACATGATAGGCATGCTGAGTGTATTAAAAAAAAATCATGTGGAAAAAAAAAAATCAAAGAGTCTGATGAGAATAAAATAAGTAAGAAGGGAATGTTCCAATATGGATACGCATCTTTTAATAAAAGTTTAAATATTAATTTATTATACTGGAAGATATTAAACTTTTTTTTTGCAATTTCGTTGCATTAACCAGGGAACAAGGCATGCAGCCCATTGGAACGTTTATTGATTCCATATGCGCTGCCACTTACCCTTCTTCTGCAACTTCTTAACAGTTCCTCCCTCTTTCGCAGTTCTTTTGTATTCCTGAAGAAAAGGATCGTATTCACAGTAGCAGTTCATCTGTTTATACTTCTTGTCATCGTAGTTTTAAAGAAATTTTGAAGTAGCGAAATTCCATAGAAGGAAGAGGAATTACAGCTATTTGTATTTGCTGTCTCCGTTAACCAAATAACCAGACGTTTGCCATCACTCTCAGGCCCTAAGTAAAAAGCTTTACAACTATCTATCTTATAGAACATGAATGTCCAAAGACTTCTCACTTTCCTCCCAATATTAAATGATATTATATTTTACAACATTTCGTTGAAGAGTTTCTATTATTTATCTCATGTAACATACATTCTTCTTGTAACTTTTTATATTAGTTTTTAATGTTAGTTTCCTATAAATAGATGTGTTATACACATATTTGAGAATATACAATAAAAGAAAAGAGAAGTCTTTATTCTCTTCTTTGACTTTCTCTCATCATATTCTTAGTCTCTCTATCTCAATTTCTTGAGTATTCTTTATTTTCATAACACTACCCACTTTTTTCCCCGAAGTTTCAAGGTCAATGCCATTTTTTTAATGAAAGGATAATAAAATTTTTGGTTTCTCAAATTTACTCTCACTTTAATTTTAGTTTTTGAAGTTTAAAATCAATAGTTTTATTCTCTTAAAAAACAAAATAATCTATATTTTTATTATATTACAAGGGTCAATATTTTAAATAAAATGACATTTGATGATCAAAATCATTAGTTTAAAATTTGATATATTAGAACTAATTAAATGTTGTCAAACTCGATGGATCAAATTTTGTATTAACCCTTTAATAAGTTGCTAAAATGCATCGCCTGAGAGGAGAATTACACAACAATGGAAAAAGTCACCAATCTAAATTCGGTCATCAACAACCTCTTCCTTCTTAAGAGATTGTGGTTTATCCAGCAAACAAAAGTCACTAACAAGGCTGTGAGTCATGAATCCGTAATGGTAATCATTTCACCATGCACATGGTTAGTCATAGTTTGCCAAATTCTGGCCATAGGATGGATTTAAAGTTTCAACACTTATATCACCGAATAAAAAAAAAAAAAGTCTCAACATGTTATAAATTGATAAAAGAGATGAGAGAACAAGAGGCAAGAAGAAGTGAAGAAAGAATAAGTAGAGAGATAAAGAGAGAAAATGCACAAGGAAGAGAGAGAAGAAGAAGAAGAATTGAGAATGAGAGAGGTGTTTCATTTCATTTCAGTGTGCATGTATATATAACCATCATGTGGGTCCCACGAATGGAAAATTGTACGGTTGTTACACTATGCGGTTGTTACACATACGGTTGTTACACTATGCGGGTCCCACATACGGTTGTTACATTTCGTTTACCCTGGATCCCACAACTTAATTTCTATTGAACATCCACACCTTATTGACATGGACATCCACATAATAATATTCATAACACTCCCCCTTGGATGTCCATCACTAAA